>OZ010578.1:82220590-82263090 GCA_963932145.1 Acanthosepion lycidas
AGACTATCAGAATCTAGACAATTAAAGGCACTTAAATTATACAAAAGAAATAATCCAACCATGTCAGAAGCTTCAGCAGAATACAGAGAACCCATTGAAATGTCAAAATTGTCGTTGCAAGACATTTTGGTCCACTGTTCATCCTTGTAGATCAGAACAGAATTTCGGCATTTCATGATGAATAAAAACAAAAAGGAAAACTTATCTTAGCCGACATGTTTTGTTTTCTGATGGACATTATCAAGAAAAGTGTAAGGATCTTATTTTGCAACCAATATTTATTAACAAAGGGAAAAATGTTGTTAGTTTTTAAAAATTTTATATTTAAGAGATACTCATAAATATTCATCATGTTAACTGAAAAGTCTAGGTTTAATTCCTGATAAATACATTGGCTAAGATAAGTTTTCCTTTTGTCTTTATTCATACTGTTCTTTTACAGATATATTTTAGTTATATCTGAAATTTTACACACTAACACACACACACATATATTTATTACTTTAAACTTTATTATAGTGTATATTCTGTATATGAAGTAGATGCTATAGAGTATCCACTATATTAACATTTGAAGTAATAAAAACATTAAATTAAAAATAAATCAGAAATATACATACACTTGCATTCCTGATCACTGACAATCCTCATTTTTCTTGATTTCCAATACACAACACACAGAGTAAAAAAAAATTACTCAGAAATTTTATATAAGAAAACTGCAAAATTTAGCACTTAATTATTTACAGTATTTACAGTCGGACTATTTCTTGTTTTATTGTTACTGCCACATTTTGGCCATTGTGACCTCCTGACTGCCTTGTCAATCTGGATAAACTTCAATGAACTTTGAGCTGAATTCTTTATTTAATCTACAGGGATAGACTGCTCTTATTTTGCTGTATATGTCTAGGATATCTTCTCTTTCTTAATTGTTCTTTAGTATTGCTCAATTATTGCTAGTCCTATTTTGACTGAGTCTGAGTCTATACTACACAGCCCAGAGATTGAACTCACAATTATTATGCAATCAAGTTCACTAACCAATTCAAGACAGTAGTCTAGAGGATTAGTATTGTTTAGTGAATTTGATGACATAACAATTGTGAATTCAATCCCTTATTTAAGTAGTACAAACTCAGATTCAGTGGAAACAGGGCTAGAAATAACTGAACAATACAAACAAGATATCCCTAGGCAAGAAAAGCTGGCTCCATTTGTCAAGACCTCTGTCTTTGGGCAGAGGGCAACTCAGTTGGGGCTCTGTCTAGTGGCAAAAGACTCAGCTGAGAAAAACAAACAATAAATGTACCTGAGCCCACACTTGAGAGGGCTGGGTAAATTTTGACAATTGGCCTGAGTGGAAACATAGTTCTGATAAGTTTAGTAGATAAATGCTTGTTTAGTTATTTTGGCATTGGTCTTGTCACTAAAATACCACAATGTCAGATAGAGAAAATAAAATAAAAAAATTTAGTCAACCCTCTCTCATCTATAAATATATATATTATATATACTCAGATAGTGGCAGAAAAAAAAGCTGTTATACCCATTTTCAATGTTGATAACTAAAAACCAATGAAATATACACTGATGTGCCAAAAGTGATAAGATAGATGCCTAGTATATGTATGGGCCTAACCTGATGAAATGCAGTAGCACAACTTCTGAAGATATGTTGAAAGTGACCCTTGTAAATTCCAATAGAATACACCTTTATAGTGCCATTACCAGCTTGCACAACTCTTATGCAGTCTCTCCCTCTATACACAAATTCAACCATTTGCCTGAAAGAGTTGGAAATGTGACTTGTCTGTCCAAACAACATAATACCAGTCTTCTAGAGTCCAATGGCAATGTTCTCTGGTCATGGTGAGATGCCATAGCTTCAATAATCATATCCTTTTTGGTTGATGATTATGAAAGGTCATAAAATGTACTGTATACTGTACAGTGCATTGACTGATGAATTGAGCAGCACTGGGATTGAATTGCATTTGTAGATATAGACAGAGTGGACAAAAAAAATCAATACTTCATGATAACTGTCAGTTTCACAACTCACTTGATCTTCAGAATATCTATCTATCTATCTATCTATCTATCTATCTATCTATCTATCTATCTATCTATCTATCCAGTAGTCACTCCAAAAGTAATGTTTGAGGCCGATATTAACAGTATAGCAGTAGAAGGTGAAACTTCCTGGCAATAACTCAATAATTTGCTGTGTTAATGACAGCAATCTGGCAAAATGACATCTGACATGGGAATGCATACAAAGCACAGGTGTATTATTGAATTCCTTTATGTGTAAAAAAAAATGAAGTTTTCAATTCTAACTGAATATTTACAGAGATCAAAAAATGGATGTGAACATTGGTAGTGGGTAACATACTTCAGCAGTGACAGCTGTGGTGTGTATAACAAGCCACATTTGGGGCAGCTCTGCATAGTTGCAAACCCATGAAATGAAGAGCACTTTGTAAATGCTTAATGGTGATTTTTTGAAAAATGTTTTGTAGCTTAAAACTGTAGCTCTATTGAATGGTTTTATTACACTCCCTGTATCTTTTCTAGTTTTGCTTCTTATTTATTTCTATGAAAATAAATAAGAGGCAATACTTTCGGAGCAACATTTATTTGTTTCCATTTTGACTGAAACTATTTGCATTACTTTTATAATGTTAACTTTAGGAAAGACATGAATCTAACTTTCCCTGTCTACTGTCCTCTCATCAATTATCTTGACCATAATCTTGTCACTGGTATGCAATAAAAGTAGACAAAAGGGAAGAATGTGTGAGTTAATCTATGAGCAATCCATTCTCACATAATTACTTTATCTGCTTGGACAATGGCAGGAATATAGCTGATATTTCCATTGTCATCCTTGATTGATGGAAGTCAATAGAAAACCTCCAAACTGCTTGTCACTAGCTTATTGACTAATATGTGCTATTTGTTAAGTGACCAAATTGGGCTTATGGATGAAACGAAGTCTTGGATTACAAACAGCTCAAGGAAATTAGATTATCTGATAGCTTTCTTTTGAACCATCACTAAACATTGCCATATGTTTAGAGATTTTATGTGCAATTTTAGCAAACTTTTTCAGTGATTGCAAATGAACTTCAAGAAGTTCACTTTATAATTCATCTCCTCTCTGATTAATTCGTATTTATCCATTTGAGATTAATTTACTTTGAATATTTTTACAATTGATGGATCAGTTTTCACACATGAAAACTTTAGAGAATTTTGCATCTTAGTTTGACAGAATATTTTACTTACTGAATTACTGAATTGACAAATTGCAATCAACTAACAATAATAAGAAACGGGTACATTGGAAGGTGTCATAACCAAGAAGAGGAAGTTGAAATGGTATGACCACATTACAAGAGCAAACAATCCTACAAGATAGCACATTAGGTAAAAGGAGATGAGGCAGACAGAGGTGTGTCCTGGGTATGACAATAAACTACATCTGGCAGCAAGGTCTCTGATCAGGAGCTTTTGAGGAGTATGGAACCAGGTCCCAACTACAGGCAAATAATTAATCTCCAAACTGTGGTGAAAACACAATGAAAGTATAAAAATACATTTTTATAGAAAAATAACAGCAATAAATTTTCATAGTAAAAAAATTACCACCAATACATTTTTGCGAAAAATAACTACTAGCAATATATTTTGAAAAAAAAAAATTACCAACAATACATTTTTGTAAAAGAAATTACTAATGCTCTCAAGAAAATTAAATTTCAGCATTAAATGACTGATTAGGAGTTGATATGCTGCTAAACAAACAAACAAACAACAAACAAGCAGTCCGAGGAAAAAATAGGCTGACAACATCACTGAGTGGAGTAAAAAATCCTTTGCAGAGTTATGCAACTGAAACATGTGGAGCTGGTCAGGTGTTCAGTTGTGCAGTGACCTGAGGACAACATCTAGTAATGGGACTAATAATGATAAATGATGTGCAAACAAGAAATGCATTTCCTCTGAAATATACAATAACAATTAGTTTTTACTTTCAATTAAGAAAAAATAAATGCCATGTCTTTTCTGGATATAGGCAATCATCATTCTCCACAGATTCTTTTTATTTATTATCTGTGAATTGCCATATCTTCTTGAGAAAGGTAGTGGAATGTGTTATTTTCCCTGCAGATTAGAATTCAGAGTTTTCTTCTCTTAGACTGGTTGCCACCCAAAGCTAGAGAGCCTAGTCTACACTGCTTTTAACCCATAATTGGGGTTGAGTGAAAAAGAAATGAATTCATGCCATTTCCTAGTGAAATTGGAAACAATATTGTAGGCCAGAATTTAAACTCAGTTTGTCAATTCCAGTTTCCATTACACTACTTGCTCATCCATTTTCAATAACAGAGAAAGTACTAATAAAATATAGTAGTGTACTAATTCTTCTTTTATGTCCCCATGTCCTTTTATGATGCGAGTAATCATGGTTCTGTATAACTTTCTGTCTTTTGTTGTTTTAAGTAACATTTGACACTTTATCATTCTCTTTGTCTTGTTCTGTCATCCATATGCACAAACTCGAATTAAGTGAGTTACTTGCTGTTTTAACCTGCTTCTCTTGCCTTTAATGTCTTGTATGTGCTAAATTTTCTAGACTCTCTTTCCTCATCATGTCCTAGAAATTTTAACTGCCTCTTTTTGATTGTAAGCATCAGTTTCCTTGTAGCTCCTATTTTCCTCAAAATTTCCTTCCTCATTGCTCACATGTTCAGTCCACAGTATTCTCTGCATTTGATGGAAAAAAACACATGTCAGTTCAATCTATGAAGAACTTGTTCAGTATTCACTGCCATATTAGGTTAGATATAACATAACAGTTCATCATTTTTTTTCTTTGTTTCTAAGGAAATTTTCTGGTCTCTTAATACCTTGTTTAGTTTCTAGAAAGCACCTTTTGCTATACTTATGCACTTTCAGATGTGTGTGTCACATTTTTCAATGAAATCTTTTGAACCTGGACCATATCTGCCCCAAACATCAAAATATTTTAATTTCTTACAAATGATATCTTGGTTATAAAAAATGCTGGTAATCTTGAAAAAGTTGAATCTGCAAATATTAAGCATTTTAGTCATTTCCTTTTTCAAAGCATTGAATTTTTATGAAAAAGAAATAAAACTTAAATACACTTTTAATTTTTAAATTTGAACAGAATCCTTTAACCTTTTGTATCTTTAGGATCAAAAGAAACAAAGCCAAGGATACAAGTCTGAACAACTTGACAAATAATAACTGATATAATTCAAGTGAAATAATAAATTGATATAATTTAAATGAAAAACATCATATTAATTATTATTTTATAATATCTTATTCAAACTGGTATCCTCATCTTGTTATTATAACCTAAAAAAAACAATTGATAATGATTTGAATAAATTAGTATATAGTAATTATAATTCCTCATTGCAGAAATTCAATCTGAAATTGTCATGCTAATCATAGATTTATTGTTTGAAGCCAACCAACACACAATAACTTGGTGAGTGATATGTCACTAAAGGAATATAGTGTATATATGTAAGAATTATTATGTATTTAAACCTTGCAGACTCCTCTGTTGGAGTATAAGTGGTTTCTATAGCAAGTAGGTTTTTATTGAGTGAAGCTGCTAACTCTATACCCAACTGGTTTTGAATTCAGAGTTGTCCTTCTTGACTGGTTGCTAACCAAAACCAGAGAGCCCAGTTGGTTTTGCTAGTAACCATTAGTTGAAGGGAGAGGAGATAGGTTCATACTTTTCAAAGGGTATTTGTGTGAAAAAAACAATGGCCATGGCTGGAATCTGAACTGAACACATTAATTCCATTTTCTGTGCCAATAACAACTATGCTACACACGCATCCTAAGAACTATAACACTTGTAAATACATTTTTAATAGTACAGCACTGGACTGTAAGTACAATATCTAAGGTTCAGTTAGGGGTACCTGATTACCTTAACTTGTAATAGAGAAAGAAAATATTTGTAATCTGGTTATAGGAAGAGAGAAAACAATTTTTCTCACGAAAATAATTGTCCTTTTGATTTTTAAAAATCACTATATTTAATATAGTATTCCTTATCTAGTTCATTTTTTAATTAAAAAAATCAGTAGTGAAATAAAATGTTAAATCTTTCCCTTATTCTGTGTGATTTGACATGAAATGATTTTCTTCTTGTAAGTGTAAATCTGCACATTAAAAAACAATTTAAAATATCTTAAAGCTCTTGGTTAAAGCTGTACTCAAAATTCTCATTCTTTTAATTGTTTTAATAGAAAGATTTTATAAATTTCAACCAAAAGTAGCACTAGCTATTTGGTCAGTGAATGCCAAATGTTTCCTTATAAGGAAATGGATAATATTACCATTATCATTTTTCTGTATGGTGGCTAGATATGGCTGCTTTTGAAATCCCAATTCCACTATATCTAGAATTTTGCTACTTGTGACTTTTTGGGTTCCTTTTTAAAATAAGCTATGCCAAAGAAAAAAAAACTATGTGGGCAACTCCATGTGTAATGGTTCCAAGGCTCTCACCTGTGAAGAGTTCAGTTGAGTGACAGTAACTACAGTTAGTTTTGACTGACTTCAGACTAAATCTGCACATCAGACTAGGTTACTGGCAGTATATCCAGGGCTGTAATGACACGGCTTTGGTGTGCAAAGGAGTTTCTGAATTTCCCTGGATAGAATGAATGGCCATGTGTCCATGATTAAGGCTAGCCTTCAAGTCAGGAGACATTGTCTGTGGTCTAACTCTGAGAGGGGTAGGCTTCACCAGTTCAACTTTGCCCAAGACATGCTATGCATACATAAATACCTACCAAAATATGAGGAAGGAGTTCATTAGGTGCTCAGCTGTGCAGTGACTCTATAACCACAACCATTTATGAGACTGATGATGAGTATGATGATGATGATGAGGCTAATTTGAGCTAATTTAACTACTCTGTTTCTGTAATTGATATATTTTTTACTAGATGCAAAATGCTTTCATAAAGTAACTCTGCATTATCAGTTGCCTTATAGAAAGAAATTCAAACAAATATTTTCCATTGTAATCACTTTTCTCACTTGTGCTTGTATTATTTCATTCTCTTATTGGTAAAAGTTAAAAATCATTTTACATGTGATCTGTCAACAAAATATCCATGTGGAAATATTCTGTGTTTAGAAAATACTAGATGCTCTCCACAGAGACAGGGCTATTTTATGTCAAAGAGAATTGTCATCTTGTTAACAGATTCTTTTGAAATGATTATCGATTTTAGGCTTTGTATTCTCTGATATTAAATAGCATGAATTTGTATAAACTGTGGAAAAGGAAGTCTTGGATCACTGCTGGTTTATTGAAAATAAATATTCACTGTTTATTTTTTTAACTGTTCTGTATTCTGTAAATCTCTGATCATAATTAAAAACATAGAATGAAAATTAATTTTCAAAATATTGTTTCTTTGTATTTGGTTGTTTTGAATATTAGTAAATTTCTATTAAATAACCAGAAATGATGGATTCTTCTATCTTTGTTTACTGAAAGTGTAACTTCACCTCTTATCATCAGTAAGTGACATGACATTGGATGGATCTTAGAATATATTGCTTCTGTTACTTGACAGGGTTGTTAAAAACAAATTACTGAGTACTGTAATCCTGTGTGTATAAGAAACAGGGTTTTTCATTCAAAATTGTGCCCAAAAGTCTACTGCATCTTGTACTTTAGTTTAGAACTTAATCCCATTTTTCCATGATTCAAAACAGATAAAATTGGGTCAAATTGGATTTTTTTGTTTACCAGAAATATAATATATATCTAATGGCATATTGCCACAAAGGGAAATAAATCTTTCATAGTTTCCCTAAGTACCATATGGTTCTGTACCTTTTCCCAATTTTATGGAGTCTAGACACCTATGTGAGTTTGAAAATCATTCAAAAATAAAATATTATTTAAATACAATAAAAAGTACAAAAGAATGCATAATTTCAAAAAGATGATCACTTAATAGACAATGGTATCTAAGTGCTCCACATAAAAGGCTTGAACAAGTAAGACTGCAATCTAAGATACATAGGAATAAAGGAACTGATTAATTAAATGGTTCATTTTGCAATGGAACTAATTTTGTCTAAATGCAAACAAATATTTTATTCGTATAGATTATTAAAATGACTAAGGAAAGTAATCACTCATAAATTTACTAACTTAAGTTGATTTACCTTCCTCCCAGCTACAGATGGGACAGGAAATATAATTAAATACACATTGATAATTATTATATGGTTTGATAGTTTCTTTGACAGTGACATTAGTAAAAAGGTTTTTAATATCTGACATGGTTAGGATGCTGTTATTAGGTTTATTTAAGTGTTGTATTTCAAGAAATTTGTTGGTAGAATTAACACTACTAGAAATACTCAGGAAAATTTCAGTTTTCCTATTTGAATTTATGATGAATCTTAATTCTTAAGTTAATGCTTATTTGCTCATGGAGAGTTCTATAACAATAGAAATTCTCCTATGACACTGTTAAATATTTGAGCTTAACAACTTTAACAAACTATTGCAATAACAATGATAAATATGAATGCAGGTTATTATTTAAAGAAATAAAGGAGTACAACTGAAAAGATCTGAAATTGAAAACTTTTTCTGTTTCACTGAGGCAAACATTAAACACTTCTATCTTCCCTTCTTTCTATCCTTTTTTTCATTTTCTCACTGAAACCAAGTAGCATTTCTGATATATCTTTTCCATCTTTCTGGAATAGTCCATTATTTATGAGGTGTTGGACATAATGGTGCTGCTAACTAATGGAGAGACAAACAGAATTATAATAAGATTGGTAAGATTAGTTGGTTTAAACTTTTGAATAAACGTTATATAGGATAAGGATTTTTGAAAATATGGTGTATAAAGGTGTGCTTTGTGTATGTGTTTTTATATTCCTCTACAGATAGCCAGGGAAATACAAATGTGGGGGTGGTGTAATGGATAGCAGTTTGGAATGAGAAATCAGAGAGCCAAGTTTGAATTCCAGTCAGGTTTGTTATATTAACTTATGCACAAATCCACTTGGGAAAGGTATGAATCCATCTCCCCCTAGATATGGATTAAATAGTAGAACTTGTATATGGAAAAATCATTGTTATTCTCAAAAAGTTCTTCATACAACATAGACTCACAAAAAGAATTATTCTTACAATTCAAAATGTATTTTGGCTTTAAATAACTCACAAAGAGTTGATAAGCTATAAAGAACAAATCAATCATTCAACCAAGGAAATGCTCAGTTTTATGAAGTTTGATGGATGTGACTTCAGCATTATTAGCTGTGATAAGCTTTATTTATGTTTTGAGGAAGTTGGTGGTTTTATTATTTAGTTTTTTAATTTAACTTTTTGCTGAGAATAGACAAGTTTTAAAACAACAAAAATGTTGGATTTATCACTCATCCAAATTAAAATGTTTTTGTTATTTCTATGTTCAGCATAGGATTAACTTAACAATTTGGTTAAGAGTTGGATTCATTTTCTGTAGTTATATCTACAATTTAGGCTTTTAACATTTCAACTTTTTATGCTTTAAATAAGGTTTGTATTTCAGGGTGAATTGTGTTTGTCATTTTATAGTTATACAATATTTTTGTATAGAATTTCAATTTTTGCTTTTTTAACGTTACTGTCAAAGTTGAAGTAGAGATGGTAGTTTGGTACTAGGCTGAGGGATTTCTTTAGTTGCTTGGTGAGTTGGTGATTAGAGAGATTTATAAAGTTATCTGAGTAATTAGGAACATATATTTTTCATTTATATATATATATATATATATATATATATATATTACGGCATTAAAAACAAGAATATTTTTACATTGGACCATGATGTTATTAAAATAAAATACCAGCTGACCGGTTTCGCCCCCTCTCTTCAGAGCTGTAAACGGGGGGAAAAATTATGAAACAGGAAAAAAAAAAAAAAATATATGGGTGACGTGAATGAACGGAATTAAAATTCCGCCTGTTTCTCTTAATAGAGAACTGATTTTTTCGGAATTTGAGGTTCTTTATGCTCAGCTTAGTAAGCTTCAACCCCTTTCTGTGAGTAAATCCAGTGACTTTCGAGCAAAATTGAATGACTTAGCTCATTCATATGCAAGTTCTTCAATTTCCTCCTCTGAATTTAAATGGAGTAGGGAGCATCACAGGATCATTAAGTCCCTAAAGAATAATCACTCTCTGGTCATTACTAGACCAAATAAGAGTTCTGGTGTTGTGCTTATGGACCGCCAGGATTATGTGACTAAAATGTTACATATACTTAATGATCCTTCTAAGTTTCAGCGTCTTGGTCACGTTGATACCCATGATAGCACGTTAACTTCTGAAATTCGTTTTCAGAAGCATCTCCTTAAATGGGTAAAAAGTGGTGTTCTCTCTTCTGAAATATCTGAGGAATTGAGACCGTCTGGCTCGATTCGACCCCGTCTTTATGGATTACCTAAAATTCATAAGGAGGGTGTTCCATTGAGACCCATATTATCTATGATTGGGTCCTCTCAACATAAAATCGCTAAGTGGCTAGCTATAATGCTGGAACCAGTGTTGCAGCATTATAGCTCCTTTTGTATTAAAGATTCCTTCTCGTTCTCTGAATTTATTAGGAATCTTGAGACCACTGATGGATTTATGTGTTCCTTTGATATCTGCAGCCTCTTCACTTGCGTTCCATTGTCGGAGACTATAGATATTTGCAGTGATTTGCTATATCGTAGTCATTTGACACCTCCGACAATACCTGAAGATGTTTTTATTGAACTCATGAAATTTGCTACCATGTCTGTCGATTTTAGTTTCGATAATATTATGTATCGACAGATTGATGGTGTTGCTATGGGTTCCCCTTTGGGTCCTGTTTTAGCTAACATTTTTGTGGGTTTCTATGAACAGAGTTTGTTTACAGATTCCTCTAAGCCCACTGTTTACTTCCGGTACGTTGATGACACTTTTTGTGTGTTTCCTAATGAATTCGAGGTAGACAAATTTTTCTGCTTACTAAATAGTGTTCATCCTGCCCTTAAATATACAGTAGAGAAGGAAGTGGATAACACTTTACCCTTCCTTGATGTTCTAGTTCGTAGAACACCTTCCTTATATACTACTACAGTTTATAGGAAGTCTACTTTCACGGGTCTTTACACTCGTTGGGATTCCTTTTAACCCAAACTGCAAAAGATTAATTTAATTAAGTCTTTGACCCATAGGGCATTGAGGATTTGCTCAGATGACACTTTGAAAGATGAGATTAAGTTTTTAACTAACATCTTTACTAGTAACGGTTATCCTTATGATATCGTTCAAATGGTTATTCGGCAAAAGTTGGCGGACTTTAATAAAGTAAAACCTGTGCTTGTTAAAAAATGTCCTGGTGATTTACAAGTGCCATATTTTGGTAGGGATAGCGAAATGTTGGCTAAGCAAATTTCATCGAGTTCTAATCAATGCTATTTTGCAGCAAATGTACGTGTTGTGTTTAAAACAAGATCTGTTCTTCCATCCATGAGTAAGGATGTTCTACCTCCTCATCATATTAATTCTGTAATTTATCAATTTAAATGTAGTTGCGGTGCCGACTACATAGGTAGAACTACACAACGCTTGGATGTTAGAATCAAGCAACACGTGCCTGCTAAAATTTATAATAAAAATTTTTCAATTGGTGATACCGTTCGAAATACATACGGGTCATCTATAGCGGATCATTTCATAAATAGTCCTGGTTGTGCGGTGGACTTCAGTGTGAATTGGTTTTCTGTGTTGTCCACTTCTTCACACTCGTTGTTTCATCTGAAGGTGTTGGAGACGCTGTTTATCAAGTCTGGGCGACCTTCTCTTTGTAAACAGAGAGATTGTTCTGGGTCTCTAGCATCTTTAGGTGTTACAACTGTCCCTTCCGTTCATTCACGTCACCCATATATTTTTTTTTTTTTTCCTGTTTCATAATTTTTCCCCCGTTTACAGCTCTGAAGAGAGGGGGCGAAACTGGTCGGCTGGTATTTTATTTTAATAACATCATGGTCCAATGTAAAAATATTCTTGTTTTTAACGCTGTAATAAAGTTTTGTACCACAAAAAATATTTTTAAATATATATATATATATATATACTGTAACAGACTGGGTTGAAAATTTCTACTGAGAAAACTTAGAAAAGGGCCCAGTCAAAAGAACTCACTTAATCCCAAAATGTAGACAAAGGAATCAAATAAAAGTAAAAGGTTTTAGGCAAACAAAATGTTTCATTTATTCAATATTGGAGCCCACTGGAAAATTTCCTAGTATCCTGGTGGGCCAGTTTGCCACTCTCTGTCTCTCTCGCTATATATATATATGTATATATATATATTAAAGACATTTTTATGTTTAACGTTCTTTTTATATTAAAATGTCTTTAATAAATAAATTGTCGGACTTTGTCCATTTCTTAATATATATATATATATATATATATATATATATATATATATATATATAGTGTAGGGAAACAAATATTCGTACACATAAAAAATTTTAATCTCTTGAACTAATGAATAAACATACTTTTCATATAATTAACTGTACACAGATGCATAATAACTAAATATGCATAGGAAACAGAAAACATTTTGATTTAATAGAAATAAATCCGATTTATCCATTTTTAGGAGTAAAAAAAGTATTCATACAATGTAAATTTCAGATTTTAAAACTTTTAAATTTCTTTAATACTCTAGATTATTCATATGGAATATTCTAGAATGTTCCAATAATGTTATCAGTTGTTATTTTTAGCCTAAGATATACAAACAGAACATTCTGTAATTTATATTCGTGCAAGAAGGTTATCATAGCAAGAGGTATAGAATTGACAAATTTACAAAAAGAAATAATTGTTAAGCTCTAGAAACAAGGCAAAAGTTACAGGAAAATCTCAAACAACCTGAAATTTCTATTTAGTACCATTTGTTCATTCATTGCAAGGTATAAATAACTCAAAACTGTTGAAAATCAAAGAAGAACAGGTGCTCCTTAGAAGATTTCTTCAAGATTTTCAAGAAGATTAATGCATCAAATTAAACAAAATCTAATGGTTACTCATCAAGAGTTGCAGGATGCTTTGCTTTCATCCATTATCTGTGTCACTAAATGGACAATAACCAATGAAATTCATAGGAACAATGTAAAGTCACGCTCCCCTTGGAAAACTCCACTGCTATTGAAACAAACACAGAAATACCAGGTTGAAATTCACTTGTGAATTTAAGGATAATGAAAAATCGTATTGGAAAAGAGTATTATGGACAGGAAAAACCAAAATTGAGTTGTTTCAGTGTAATTCTAGAAATCATGTATGGAGGAAAGATAGCAATGCTTTCAAACAAAAGAACACAGTTTCATCAGTGAAATTTTGTGGTGGCAGCATCATGGTTTGGGGATGTTTTTCTGCAAAAGTACTGGCAACATATGAGTAATAGATGGTAGAATGAATGCCGCAGCATATCAAAATATTTTGGAAACAAATATAATGATTTCAGTTGAAAATCTTGAACTTTCTCCTGATTGGATCTTCCAACACGATGCATATTCAGGAAATTTATATTATTTTTAATGCACACTGCAAAATCTCTGAAGAAATGGCTTGCTAAAAATAATATAAATTTCCTGAAATGTCCAAGTCAGTCTCAAGATTTAAACCCAATCGAGAATCTGTGGTGTTATTTGAAAATTCAAATTCAATTGAGAGCTCCAACAAAAATCCTAGATCTGAAGACCATATACGAAGTAGAATGGAACAAAATACCAACTAAAATTTGCAAATCATTAATTGAGAACTACAAGAAGTTGGTTGGTGCAAAAGTGAATAATCGCTATTCTACAAAGTATTAAATGAAGATTATGCATTCTTTTTTGTATTGTACAAATACTTTTTTCACCCATTAAAATGGATAAATGGGATTTATTTCTAGTAAATCAAATTTTTTTCTGTTTCCAATGCATATTTAATTATTATGCATCTGTGTACAGTTAATTATATGAAAAGTATGTTTATTCATTAGTTGGAAATACAATAAATTAAAAATTTGTATGTGTATGAATATTTGTTTACCCCACTATATATATATGTTTGTGTGTGTGTTTTCCCAGAATAATGATTATTAAATTCAAAGTCATTGGGCAAAATATACAGTTTGTTTACACAAACCTTTTAATCAACAAATGTGTCAGCTATTGAATCTAAAATAAGAATTCAAATCAGAGCCTGTAACTGATCAATCTATTAAACCTATAATTTACCATCTTACGTACATACATACATACATAAATAGACATCATTATTTCATACAGGCTTGACATGAATACAGGTATTATTAAAATTTGGTCAGTTGACTAAAAATGGAAGAGAAATTAACACTTTACAGTGGCTGATACTCTAATAGTATAAGAATTGTCATATTTTGAAGGGAAGTATACCGTTGGTAATGAATTCCATTTCAATTTCAACTTTGAACTGCATGGTCACACAATTAATTATAGAAGTAAAGAAATCAACTCTCTTATTCCAATTGTCATGAACCATTACAAGGTGATGCAATGATAGGTAAAAGTATATTAAAAAAAAGTACAAGCCCAGATATTCCTAGACATATACAATAGAATGAAAAAAGAATAATCTACCCTGGGAGATTAAATAAACATTTAGGTTCAAAATTCTCTAAAGCTTACCTGGATTGACAAGCACCTAAAGAAGGCTGGAGAACACACAGGCCAAAATATTGTGCTAATAATAACAGAGATGAGGATATTAGTTCAAATGTAAATAATAACTGCACATCCCAGAAATTCAGACATAAAATTAAAAAATTGTTTCCTGCAAAGCAGTAGATATGGCAGAATATATGCCTGTCATTCCAAGAATGTTATTACACTATCATCATTACATAACTTATGATAGTAAATTGTTATAATTCCCATATTTCTAGGATTATTGTGAAGAGATTATACTGTTCTCTCTTCCATGTTTTTTTATAGTGAATTGAATAATTGTTGATAAGTATATCATCATTATTATTATTATTATTATTATTAAGGGATACATGCAGTGTAATGGATTGCAGCTTAGAATGTAAAATTGGAGAGTTGAGTTCAAATTCCAGGCAAGTTTGTTACCTTCACTTACATGCAAGTAGCCTTGGGAAAGGTAAGAATCCCTCTCTTCTCCTCCCAGTTATGGGTTCAGTAACAGGACAAACTGGTTTCTATAACCTTTGATAGTGACCATTCTAGAGATGGGAGACTTGATAAAATCACCAGCAAGCTTGGACCACTTGTAGGGATGCAATAGTCCATGAAAATTCACAGTGATTGAAATTCTTCAGTTGTGTGAGTTGCACATTATATTGCAGGTAGTGAAAGTGTTTTTAGTAGATATTCGTATTGAATGTTAAATTTAAGTAAAATAATATTTTCCACTTGCTTATATCATCTTTCTCTCCCTATTTTATTTATATTCCTTCTGGCACTTTAAATAGTCATAAATAACTGTTTGTTTTGCAGTTTCAGTAAAAAGTAGGTTTTTATGGATTGAGGTTGTCAGTCCCATGTTCAACTCTCCAGTTTTAAATTCAGACATATCATTCTCTTAGGATACCAACCAAGGCTAGGAAGTCCAGTCTGCCCTCCTATTTTACCCATAGCTGGAGGTAAAAGTGATGGTTTCATGTCTTTTCCAAAGAAATTAATAAAGTGATTGAAAATGTTTCAGCAGAAATTTGAATTCAGATCACCAATTTCATTTTTTAGCCTGATAACTACTAGGCCATCTACAACATAGCCTCTCTCTATATATATATACACACACACACACATATATTTCTAAGGAATCAATGAATTTTTTTGTGTGATATTATTTCTCATTACTCCAAATGTTATTTTGTGTATGCTCATGCTTGAGTAGGTGCCTTGTCTTTTTTAAACAGTGTGAATTATGTCAGCCAGACTATGCATTGAAGAGACTTAATATGTGCTCTCCAATAGGGTTCAAGCCTGCATCTCCCTTTGTAGGAAAAACTATCATCTGTTCAGGTGTACTTTTGACTACTCAGCCACAAAGAGCATCATGGGCCACAGAAGGTTTAATTACACTTTTAAAGAATGTACATCCTCTCATTTGGATATTCTCAAAAACACAGATTTACTCATTTCGTTGTATCAAAAACATAAACAAAGTAATTTCTAAGGAATCAATGTATTTTTTTATCCAATATTATTTCCCATTGTTCCAAAGTTGTGGTAATTGAACTATGCTGGACCATGATGTTCTTTGTGGTCAAGCAGTCTAACACACACAATCAGACAGTGGTTTCTCCTACAAAGAAGGATCCACAGTCAAACTCTGCTGGAGAGTATGTCTTCCTTATCAATTCTCTAGAATATACAGGACTGGAGAAAAAATTCACACTATTTATAAAAAACAGGGTGTCTGTTCAAACATGAGTATTCACAAAATAATGTTTTGGAGTAATGGAAAATATATATATATATATATATATATATATATATATATATATATATATATAAGGACAAATTTAAATTGAAAAGCTGAGGATGGTCATTTGGGGACCTTGATACAAACTATGTGCACCAGTTCTTTGTATTCAATTATTCCAAAAAGTGTGGTTGATTTTGCACAAGCCATCACTACTATCATATATGTGTGAGTAGCCTGGCTGTTTGGTTCTAAGAACTGAGTTGTTGTATCCTCATATATCAAAAACAACAGGAAAGTCCAGAATATATATATATATATATATATATATATATATATATATATAGTATGACAAATTGGAAAAAGAAAATTT
Source organism: Acanthosepion lycidas (assembly GCA_963932145.1). Taxonomy (NCBI): domain Eukaryota; kingdom Metazoa; phylum Mollusca; class Cephalopoda; order Sepiida; family Sepiidae; genus Acanthosepion; species Acanthosepion lycidas. Next base: position 82,237,522 of record OZ010578.1, read on the forward strand.
GTGACATATTTCATCCATTAGGTTTTAATTGGACTGGGCATTTTTGATGTTGCCATACCTACACATGTTACAAAACAAGATGCTGGTAGTTTTAGAATTTTTGAAAGAATACATTTTGAAAGCATACTTTTTTTTTTGAAAGAATATTTTTTCAATTTAGCCAAATTCATTTGTATTCTTTTCTTTTTCTCTCCATCATCTTTGTCTTTGTCTATCTCACATTGTGACAACAGAAAATCTACCAAGAATGGTGATATATTGTAAGAGTATGGATGCAAATTTACTGTGGCTGAACTAGTGATTAAAGCACTTTCCAGAATTTTTGTCTTAGTGGATTATTTTCTCTTTTAATCAAAGTAGAATTCCCTATGTCAAAATTGTGGTCATTTTTATTCCTTTAGTTCATGCAGGTTTTGTGGGTTCCTTCTTTGAATTCTCAGTTTCAGCTCTCTCCATAAATTTTCAATTGGATTGGGATCTAGAAATTGACTTGTCCATTTTAGAATGTCTATTCTATTTGAACCTAACCATGATTTTGTAAGCTTTGCAATATGTTTAGGATCATTGTCTTGTTGAAAGACCCAACCTGGTTTCAAACCCAGCGAATGTGAACTCTGACATAAATTTCTCTCCAAAATATCCCTATAACATGCTCCATGCATCCTCCCTTCTATTATTTCAATGTTCCCTACACCTTTGGCTCTAAAGCAACCCCAGATCATAATTGATTCACCTCCAAATTTTACTGTTGGGATAGTATTTTTCGGCAAATATTCAGTACCCTTCTTTCTCCAGACTTTTGCCATAAGTTCAATTTTCTTTCGTTGTACCAAAGTACATTTTTTTAAAATGCTGCAGGTTTGATACTTTGCTTGTTTGCAAAATCCAGTCTAGCAAGAACATTTTTTTGCTTAAGAAGTGGTTTTTTCCTTGGAGTCCTCAAAAAATGTCATATCGATGAAGTGAACAGCTAATTGCATCTATACTCACTTTTACTCCATTTACTTCTAGTACTCCCTGAAATTTTTTAAGCATAATTTGGGGCTTGTTTCCAACTTTTCTCACCAATAATCTTGCCTTACATTCCGTTACCTTTCTAGGATGACCAGAGCTTTTTTTTAGGACGAATGGAATGACACATTATCCAGTGATGAACTATCGTACCAACTGAATTCAATGGCGCATTTAACTGACTAGATATCTTTCTATAACCAAATCCATTTGTATGAAGGTTAACAATATGTTTATGGAGGTCTTGATCAATTATTTTGCTTTTCCACATTTTATCAATGTTTAAAGGACAGTTGACAGAAAAAGAATGACACAATACTTTTAATCATTCCTAAAAGTAATCATAAAATTAATCTGGAACGTTCTAAAAAACAATCCCTTTCTAATTTGAAACATTCTAGTAAAATTTGAACACTTTTATAAAAAAAGCTGTTATAAATAAAAAAACGAGTGGTAAACTTTTGAATTACTAAATATGAAATATTGAAATTTTAAAAAAAATCTGATTGCATGACTGAATACCTAAATATATGTTCTATGAGCAGTAAAAGTTTAATTAATGTAACTGTATTAGAAATACCTAAAAAACATCTTTTGTAATGTGTTGTAAACTTTTGCATAGCACAGTGAGCTTATGGCATTATGTGAAATGGCTTCAGCTACCATAGAAACATTGATATAAAATAAGGTTCTTTATTTTAGAGTGGAGTGTTTTTTCAATGAGACATGAGAAATGCTACTTTACTTGAGAGATGAACTCATTGATGAATTTATTCAAACTCTCAGAAAATCTGGATACTGCCTAAATGATAGCCTAATGAAAATTATCCATTATAATTTCAAATCAAAAATCTGCTGATAAATATGTGTCTTCAGGTAGATGCCACTAAGAGAAGACACATTCATGACATGTGGTTAGTCCCAGCCTTTTGCCACATGACAAGCCATAAAGACATCTTTTGTAATAGCCATTAACTTTCTTTTCAGTGTTGGGGAGATTGCATGTAGCACATTTCTGTATTTTTGTTCTTTTTCTTGAAAAAAAATTCCTTTATGTTCTTCCAACCTCTCCTTCACTGTCTTTATCTTTTTGTTATAAATGATTAGCAAATTGCTTTTTACAGCCAGATTTTTTACAGCCAAGTTTGCCTAACATATATTTTGGGCTTACAGCCATATCACATTAAACACTAGTTCTTGTACAATTACCAAAGTTAAACAATGTCAAGCCTGGCCAGTACCTAGATTGGTGTCCGCTTGTGAATACCAGGGGCTGTAAGCTTAGATATGCAGCTAGTGTAATGGATAACAGCTCAGAATTGGAAATTGGAGAGCTAAGTTCCAATTCCAGTTGGGATTGTTATATTCACTTATGTGCAAATACCCTTGGGAATATGTATGAATCTACCACTTCTCTCTCTGCTATAGGTTAATTAGTAAGAATTGTATCTGTAAGTCATTATTATTGCCAATTCTTACAATCTAAAATATTTTCTGGCTTTAATTAACTTGCAAAAGGTTGATAAATCGTAAAAACAAATCAATACAAAAATCAATATATATTTGACAACCCAACAAAACACTACTTATCTGAAGCATGCATGATTATACAATTTCATACTGAAGGAAAGAAAATCACTATATCTTTTAATGTTAAGCTAAACTTACATGCCTCCCCCATGCAAAGGAGTAACCCTTTTCCCCAAAGAGGTCACTTTTTTACTGTAGTCATGTGTACCTGTTTGATTTATGTGCAAACCAAATTTATATTTTTTTGCCTCACATGAAACCAAACTTACATCTACCTTTATGGCTCTTGTGCAAATCAAACCCATGTCCACTCTTGTGCAAACTGGATATATATCTATTTATTTCACTCTCATGCTAATCAGACTTATATCTACTTTTTGGCACTCATAGAATCCGGCCATATGCCTATCTATTGTAAATCAAAATGACAGAATTTGGCATTAAATAACCTGGAAAATGCTGATATACTGTAAACCAAATGAAACCAAACCAATAACTGTATTGTATCTTCAGCAAATAGATTATTGTGGCAGGACTTATTAAATTGATTAACTTTTAGTAGAGAACCCAGTTGGAACTGTAGATGATGAAAAAATCTAAAAGTTTCATCACACTTCAAATGCATTTACATTTGTTATATTTTCAATGCCTACATGAATAATAGAGTGCTTAACCAAGAATTTTGTTTTAACCACCTGCAGCCCACTATTTGCTGGCAGTATATTGAATGTTCATCCTGTCAACCATTGCAGCTGTATTTCTGAATTCTTAAATAATGAGAAATGCTAGGTAAACATTTAGTATTGTATCAAAATAGATTTCACTTCTGTTAATGAAGTATAATTTTAAAGATTAGATTATTAGCTTAGTTGGCAATACATTTACTCAGATTTCGATAAGATGTTCAGACTGAGAACCTTGAATTATTCTCTTCTATTTTACATCTACATTATCTGACCTACCTACCGTTGTCTGTAAAACTAGTAAACTGTAAACTATTATTAGCATGCATATTTCACAAAACATTGAATATGATCTACAGTGCTCGAAAAGATGGTCTTGTGCCAAACTTGAGTTTGTCCAAGTAAACTGAATCCTTAAAATTCTCTTATTTTAGATGTATGTCTATTGAAATTGTGAAAGATACCTTCCAAAAGCTAAACAAAGTATTAAGAAATAGGAAAATTTATTATAAATAAAGTGCTGAAATGTTATGTAATAGCAAACCTCCTATATGGCAATTAATGCTAAACAATCTCCTCACAGATGAATTGGAGGCTTGAAATAACAGAAATGTGATTCTACAGCAAGATCCTGAGAATATGGACAGAACATGTGAGTAAGAAGAAAGTTTTAAGGAAAAACATTTTACACTTATATTTAGAATCAGAGAAAGTTGAAATTTCTGGGACAAATAATGAGGAAAGATAGCTTGGAAAATTTGACACTCACAAGATGTAATAAAGGCAAGAGGGGCAGAGGAAAATACTAATCTACCAAATGAGCTTGTTTTGGATGTCAGAACAGATAGTAGCAGAGATAGTAACAAGACAAACATTGCTAAAGTGTGCGAGAATTGATAGGAAGTTGTGGAGAACCATGATCACCCACCTGAAGGAACACGACACATAAACGATGAAGTAGTTGTTTTCCAATGATGATTTTTAAAAATTCTTTTTACTACAAAAACATCATTATTTTTTCCAGTACAATATGCACTGGCTTTTTAGCGGTGAGAGAGTACAGTACACTACAGAAATGCAGATTGAAATGGCTGTTTTATTTTTGATGCACAGTTAGTGACACTCCTAATATTTTTACTGTAAAGAACAAAAAATATATATTTGTTAATCATAACTTGTAAGAAAGTTGATCAGATATCATGATTTTTCAATTGATACTTTAGTAAAAATTACTGAGTGAATTGAATATTGTACTGACTGTGTATGGAGATTATTTATCATTATTAATCACTCAATTGAGTCAATATTTTATTGAAAGTTTTCCCGGCAGCAGCGGTTCTATGGAATTGGAACTTTAGGGTTCCGCGAATTCTCTTCAAATTTTCCGCAAAAGAAATCAATGTTAAAATGCAAATCATAAAAAACGTTGTTTGAGCAACGATATCATCATCATTATTAAAAAAAAGACATTATCTGACCTACCTACCGTCGTCTGTAAAACTAGTAAACTGTAAACTAGTAAACACTACTAACACATTTCACTCGTAAAACCTAAAATTTAATGAATTTTAATATTTTTAATTTAATCAATTTTGTTACTTGTCTGCTTATCCCATCATAAAGTAAATACAAGAAATAAAAAAGATATTATTAAAATTAAATTTGAATACCTAAAAGTATTGTGCGAAAAAAAAACTGTTCGCGTGGTGAGTTTTTGTTGTTTTTTTTTTTACAGTGACAGAAACGAAAGAATTTTTTTTTTTAAATTATAATAACCTAGATAAAGTATTGCTTCTACTAGTTTTTAAAACCATTTTTTTCGTGATTCCTTCGCTACACCGAAAGAAAATATTTAATTTTGAAATGTTTATCAAAATAATTCTAAACAACATCGAATAATGAGCCTCCGGGAATCAAATAATTATTAACTAAATGTTAACAAACATGCCTTCATTTTTTTTCTTTGAATCAATATTCTAAAAAATATATACGATTTAAAGCTTTTCCATGTGAGCTTTAAAGTGATTTTCCGTTTTTATTCAGTTTTTTTGTCAATCAGTGTAAAATGTGTGTTTATATGTTATTGTTTTGTTTACGGTTGTTTCCTACAACTTAAAGAGATTAAAGTTGTTCTTGTTTCAAACAAAATAACTTACAAATGATTTAAGTATTTTTCACTCTAGTTTTTAAAATTTCAGTTTTCATTTAATTTAATTAAAGGCATAGCGGGAAAGGTGAAAAAAAAAGTTGTCTACGTAGTAAGTTTACAGTTAAAAAAAATAAAGAAAGAGAAGAAAAGTGGAAATTGAAATCAAAGAATACGTTCGTTTTTTAACGGAATAATGTCTGCTGTATGATAGAATAACATCAACCGAACACATACACCTGAATTCCAGAATTGCTTGTAAACGAAAGTCGTGAGTCGACCGCCAGCACTTTAGTGTTTATCCGTGAGGTAAGTAGAAACATTCTTTTCTTGGTTAGTTTATTATTTATATTAGTGGCGTTGCGTTTAGGTTAAAATCTTGCTTTTTTTCAATCTGAGATTGAGATAAGTGAGAATGTTTTCATTGAATATTTTGTTTTAAGCAAGCTGGGACGGTCGGTGTGTAAGCGTACCTATGATGTATGTTTTTCTTGTTTTAACCGCTCGCATATATAATGAGCACATTTTAGTTTGGCTAACTCGGAAACGTTCTTATTGTAAAAGTATTGTTTTATCAATCTTCTCCGACATAACAGTATTAAAAAGAAAGCCCAAGTTTTAAAAAATATTGGTCCATTTAATTCTTGAAATTATTTTGCTTATATCTTCGTTTTAATGACGATTTAAAAAAAAATTAAAGTTGACTTTTGTGTGAAAATCTTGTTTTGTCTTCATTTTGTTGTTCGACTCCCGTTCGAATTCTATCATTCAAATTTTAAAAAATCAATGAAGATTTTCTTAAGAAAGTAAAATGTATACTTTTAATAGTATTTTATAATTATTGTGTAATTCAAAAGAAATGTATCTTTCCAAACTGTAAAAAGTAAAAAAAAAACCTTCAATCAATTGTCATTTCATTTGTAGATTAAGAAGAAGCCTTTAAAAAAAAAAAAAACTTGATAGAAAAACCCTAACAGATTATCGTAAAGATTTTATTCTCAACTCTTTGTAATGTTTATACTTTTTCATTTCCAATTCTTCTGTTTTTTGTTTGATGTTCTCATTTAGTCTTATTAACAAAACCGAGAGAAAGAAAATTAACACCTTAAATGTACTTTTTTAAAGATGGATTTGCATGTAAGTCATTTATTTTTTCAATAAGTACTTTTTATTGTCAGCATCATTATTTTTTTAAAATCATCTCTGTAAACATGTTATTCACATGAAAGCTTTGAGAAAAAGTACGTCCTATGTTATTAAATCTGATCTATTGAAAAACATAGGATTCCACGTAGATCTACAATAGATATTGAAAATATAAATAAATCACTTATAGTTCTTTCTATTTTACCCTATTCTATATAAGTCTCTGAGATAAATACTACTACTACTACTATATAATCGCTGTTTACTACTAATACTACTCGTAAGAAATATAGAGGCCGCTTGAAAGATTTTCTCAGTAAAATAATTTAGTTTTTTTTTAAAAAACTTAACTCCTAATTTCTAAAAAAAATATCATTCATGTGAAATAGATGATCAGTTATGTCATCGTATTTAGTTTACTCGTGATTGTTAGATTTGGTTTTGTTATTGTTGTCTAAGATAACTACAAGGTGTTTTCTGTGTTGTCTTTTAAAAATGAAAAGGCGCTGTGAATTTTTTTAAATCTCCTTTTTATTTCTTGGTCCTCTGGGTTTGATCGCTAACTTTTATTAATCTTTATTAACGCTATTAAAAACAAATTATCTCAGTTTTACTCTATTCACAAGAAAGGTTCATATTTATATGGTTCATAAGTTTGTCAGTTTTAAAAATCATTATACAAAATTAGAATTTAAAATAAAAACTATCCTTTCTTGTTCTTGCAATAATGAACTATTTTAGTAACATAACACTGAAAATTCTTTTACATTGTCATCAAGATCTCCATTCGGATTTAAATGAAAAACTAGATTATTCTTTTTCTGACATACTATGTAATAACGTTTAAAAGTTTTTAGTTTTGACAACAAACATAGTTAAGTTTTGTTTTCGAAAACAAAAAAAAAGACAGCCAAAATAAAGTGGTGACGACAAATGTCTTTTAGAAACGGGGACCGTAATTTCCTCGATTTCTCTTCAGTACAACTTATGTGGTAAATGAAACAATTTTTATTTAATTTAATGCACTCAATGAAATGTCGATTTTCTGTCTTGATTGTATTGTAATTTAATTTTTTTTTTCTTCTTTCAATATTTTTTGCTTTAATGAAAGTTTGAAATTTTCATATGAATTACGAGTTACGACCCTAAGAGGCCGTGTAATTAAAAAATAAAAGGCTTCTTGGCTATTTAATTTAAAAGATGAGAATGCAAGATTTTGTTAAAAGAATAGATCACGTAAAATGACGCAAAAAAGGATTTTAATTTTTTTATTAAAATTAGTAACAAACTTACTACCGCCCCCCCCCCCACTGTAATGCTTTTTTTTTTTCCAGTCATAGTTCACAGAAATATTTTTATTGTATGTATTAATTAAATTTTCTATAAATTATTAAATGTACACTTTTAAAAGAGTATAAATTTATTCAAAGGGACACTTACTTAAACTAAGATTTTTTTTTTCTAAAGACAACACTGGCTAACATCTTGAACACCTTCATATTTTAGTGTTATTATAACTACTTCATTTTTCTCTAATCATAGCCATGTTGTTTTTGCATGGTTTTCGCCGACGATATTATAAAAGAAATTGTTTTCGTGTGTGTGTGTATATAAATTATATATATTTAATTTACATTTCAGCATCCGCCCCTACCATTTTAAAATAGGTTTCCCATTCGTTTATCCAAAACAACAGTAACACCCTTTAATCGGCTTATTCAAAACTTTGAAATCTTTTTAATTTTAGTCAATAGAATAAAAACCAAGTAAAGTGGTTGAAAAAAAATCATATTGGAATCATCGTCATCTTTTAGATTTCGAAAAAAAAATAAAAAAAAAACCTTGGTTAATTTGTTTTTTTTATTTCTTTTATTTTTACTGACCCCAAAATTAAACATCCTAAAGAGTAGCATTGTAACAAAGTTTTGTGTGCGATTTTCACAAGCAAGCATGGAAATCTTTTTCAGTTTCGTTGACATTTTTTTTATTCAAATTTAAAAACTGATTATTTTGTTATTTCTTAGTTTTAATCAACTTTAATATCAAAACGGATTTTTTTTATTATTGTAAAAAGTAAAGTTAGTTTATATTATTGCTGATGTCGTTCATCTATTTTTGTTCTGTATTTAATTCTTGTTTGTTGCAGTTTGTTTCAATAAAATTGGATTGGCTAACGTTCAATCTTATAGCCAGTGGTAGTTTAAAGGTATTACCAGCTGCTTGCTTATCTATTTTACTGCCGACAAAATAACACATCCGATGTTCAATAATATTTTTAGCACGCAAATATTTTTATAAATTAATATTAAACAGTAAAAATAATAATTAACAAAACATCTCCAAAATATTATTTTTATTTTTGTAGTTTAGGAGTTTTATTTTCATGCTTTCGACTCACAAGTGTTTTTAAAATTATCTTTTTTTTACGTTGTTAATTTTCATTTTTTCTTTCTTAAACAAAAAAAATAACGTTGCTCTCACAGGTTTATCTATCGTCTTTATTCTAAAATATGACAATTTTGAAAATATATACATTATATCACAAAAATGTTCATTTCACCTAATATTTTTTGTGCAGAAGTATTGTTGAATCTTATGACATTGGATAATAAAATTTTCAATTTAGTAAACAAAAAAGAAAAAAAAAACTTGTTTTATACGTAATTCCTTTAGTTTAATCTTTATTCTTCGTTATTGTAATTAAGCACTACACTAAAATGATTTTTAATGGCAATTTTAAAAATTAACCACCATTTGAATTTATCTATCTTTCTTAAATTACCACAAGGCTGAAAGAAATCGAAACATTTTTCCAATATCGTCAATGTGAACATTGCTTTCTTTGTAACCTGATTAAGTAAAAAATGAAATCGGAACTTGGAAAAGTCCTTTTGTCCCGTCCTGATATGACTGACGTGTGTAACTTTTTTTGTTTTGTTTTTATTTTACCACTCTTTATAACTTGGAAATACTAACTAATGAATCAAATCTGCAGTCATTTCATGATTAAGGTACCTGGTACCATTGAATTTGGTAAAATAAAATTGCTTTCCCTTCTTGACCCAATTTCCTGGTGAAATGTCCACTGGGAATTATTTATCAACTAAATTTCTTCATTCTTTTGTTTTTGTTTTAAAAAATAAAAAGAGAAAGTAACCTTATGTAATTACATACATCATGCCAAATAATAGAATTCTTTAAAAATATACCACCAGTAGATCCTAAATACTTTAGGACTTTTTCTTTTTTGTAAGGAGGGTACCGCTATCTTTGAATGGTGTTCAAATTGATTGAAACGAGCATAAAAAAAGTACAAAAGCTAATCATTTTTTGCACTGTAGCCGTGTCATTCAATTGAGAAAAGATATAATTCTTTTTAAAGAATAACAATTCTTCATGTTTTAGTAAATATCTTCCCTCTCAGATTGATATTTACAGAAAAAGCAAAGAAACTCACAGGTGCTACCCAACTTGTGCTGAGTAACTCTCTACTTGTATCGATACTCATCATTATTTAACGTTGTCATATTCGAATGACTCTTCTTGTCTTTGTTTTTTTTCACTATATTTATTTAATTGTCACTGTATTATTTTCCTATGTTGATTATTCTAAATTGCTCTCTAAATTTTAATTTATTAGTGATTTTTGTTTGTGGTGAATCGTAGCACTTCTACAGCATGAAGTACTACTTTAGTTTTTATTTGGAATGTTTTTGTTTTGTTTTAAGTAAATATTTTATTTTACTTCGAAATCTTTTGACAGCAATATTTTTTGAAACTGGGTGAGGTAGTGATCATTTTTAGATGGACAAATTTTTATGCTAGTAGGATACAAGATTACTAAGTATTCTTACCTTCTCTAGAAAAAAAATACGTGGACTAGAATGAGGTGCGATGAATGTACTAAGAAGTTAAAACAGAAATAAATTCGAAGAAATTAAACAGTCTTCTTAAACTTATAAAAGCCGGATTCATTCAAAATATTTATGAAATTTAGAAATTATGAACATTTGTTTTTTATCCATGGTATATTACTTTTTTTCACTGAAACTTCAATAACTTCATTGGTGTGCTTGTTTTCTTCGGTCTGAGAGGTGAGGACTTGAAAGTTAAGGTGTATTTGCATTTATGATGCATAGCATTTTTAAAACTATGTAGAGAGTAGCTACTGTCAGTGTCATTACTTTTAGTTTTAAAATTACTACTACTTGTTTCTCGGAATTGTGCTATGAACGAAACTGATTTCAACACTTGTCTGTAGCAGGCATCACAGACTTCCAGGTGTTACGTTGTTTGATTCTAAAGACTGTCATCTGTTGCTTATTTTTTTTAAAATGACTTTTTATATGATGAATATAATATTTTTTGTCTTACTAAGAAAATAACAGTCTGTTTTTGTACAATTAGTACTGCGTTATGATTTCAAACACTTGTTCATTGTTCATATTGATTTAAAAAAATCTTCAACGAATGATGGATGCATCAGTAGCAGTAGTAGTTAGACTTGGTTTTGTTTTAGAAAAGAAATGTCTTTTTTTGGACATTTATTTTTACTTTACACTTTTTTAATTGTTAATTTTCTGCTAACAAGTAAATGAGATCGAATTGTCTTTCTGTTGAAATGTTCTCGGCCAAAATTTATTTACACATTTTACATGGTGTTTGCTTTTTCAATCATATATCGATTTTTTAGAGATGTTGTCGATCGAATTTAAAGTTAAAAAATGTGCTCTTGATTATTTCTTTCTTGTAGTTTGATATGAACAAAATATCAGCAGTTTATGGCCATTTTTATTTTCTAATGAAACCAGTCATTTTTTTTTTTTTAAGAAGGAATTAAATACGTTTTTAAATATTTTTTATGATGGATTAAAAAAAAGTCTAAAATCTTTAGATTAATTTTTCTGTTAAAATGATTTAGTTTAAAAAGTATCATTTCATTAAAAAATATGAAGTCCCTGTGCACAGCTTCAAGAATTATTTTTTTTTTACCATTTAAGTCTTCAGTTGTGTTGTTTCTTATTCAATATTCATTAACGGTTTTTTTTTGTTTTTTTTTTTGTTTTTTTTTGAGACCAAAAGGCGAATCCAAAATATAGGCATTGCCTTTGTTGAGACAAAAAAAAATAACAAGAGGAGGTAGCAATAAAGAATTTTACAATACAATAAATAAGAATAAGAGAAATCTTGTTGATTTTTGTAAAAGTAAACTTATCCCTGTCTGGCATAAGGCCTTAAATAGCATTGCTAATTTAATAGCTATCATTCTAACACGGTCGCACCAATAAATCGTATTTGGATGTGATCAATAATATGCAATTTTTTTCTCCTGATGTTCCTTTAATTAGCACGTTTGATCTGATAAAATGACTTTCATTTTTAATTTTGGATTATAAATATTTTTAAAATTCAGCAAAAGTTAGAAAATTTACATGGCATTGAAAAATAAAATATGATCTTAGAAAGGCCAAAGATAACTAAAAGAATTTATTATATTTAGTTTCTGGTCCTGTGGTCTAACCCCTGTTCATATATACAGTGTATATACACCTTTTATTTTTAAAATTTTGATCTTTATGTATCAATATCAATCGAGCTGGATAAAGAATCAGCTAAAAATTACAAGTTAAGCAATACCATTGTGTTGTGATTACTATCAATCAATTAATCTTCAGAAGATTTTGGCCATCTACAAATGTCCCCCCCCAAGTCTGCTGTTTTTTTTTTTTTTTTAATTTCATATTTACTTTTTTTTTTTTTTTTTTTTTTTTTTTTTTTTTAAATGAAAAATAATTTTGAAAGTCAGTTTAGATTAAGTACACATTAAATAACTTTGCATATATATTTTCATTTCTATAGAGTTTAATCAAGGATTTCAAGATATACACAAGATTAGTTTATTGTCTGTAGTTATAAAAATGTTATACAACTGACATAATGCCATAGCTCATTTGGTAAAGACTTGGTTCTTTCATCAGACTGGATTTGAATTTAAATATAAGCATAACAGTTTGAGTTAAAACTGGCAAATATAGTAATTTTTTTTATCTTGAGAGTTAAGTGGTAACAAACCTATGGAGTAATACATCACTAGTTTCAAGACCTGATTGAAAATAAAAAATACAGAGATAGGATAACTTTGTAGTGAATTCAATAATTGTAAAATCTGCAGCAGTTCCATGATCAAAGACCATTGTTCAGTAATAATAAAACTTGCAGGTTACTTTTTGTTAAAATAGTTGTGTATTTGTCACAACAGATTTGTGTTCAAGTCCAAATAAAAACCAGAATCTTATGCATGCCCACCTCACATGAATGTGAATGATTGATGTAGCACAATCTTTCTACGTGTCATTCTGAATTTACCTTGGTGAATATCACACTGCTTATTCAGAAAGTAAATTGCTACTTGACAGTTCTTCTTGATCAAATTAAATTTATAATGCTAAGTTTGGGGATGTGTGAAGAGTGGAATTGGTAAGCAGAGTTCAAATTTTGGCTAAATTCGTTGTATTCACTTTTGCACTAATACCATTGGGAAAGGTATGAATCCCCAGTTATCAGTTAAATACAAGGACAGATTGGACTCTCTAGTCTCAGATGGCAGCAAATCTGAATTTAAAACCATACAGTACACAATTACTCCACTATCTTTTTCAAGAAGTCACAGATAATAAAAAAAATGTGATCACATTATATCCTCAAAGGACACAGCATTTTGCTCTTTCTCTTTCAAGAAAATTTTAAAGACTTGATAGTCTTTAAATTTAGATGGAAGTGCATGGAGATGAGTATACTAATTTGTTTTATAATCTCTACAAATACTAAATTAATTTCTACCACTTAAATCATCTTTATTTTAGCCACTGAATTAATAGGGTATTAAAAAAACACTTCTACAATTATTTTCTTATGCATTTTGTAAAACGTATACTTATTAAAAATACATAAGTTTGAATAAACTTATTAAAAGTTTATTCTAACTCTGGTATTTTTAACAAGATGATAAAACAAAAGCTAATAGCATCCTTGAAACATTTTTAAAGGCTTCTTTAGAACAAAAAGCATATTAGCCAAAACAAAATTGAATTAGATATGAGAACAGATTTTAAAAACATTGTTTAGCATGTGTTTCCATAGCAATACAGCTGACTTGGTTTAAAGCATAGTATCACATATTTTTTTTCTCATATCAAAGAAGCTTAATACTTATTGTTTAGTAAACTATTGAGGTAGGGATAAATTAAATATTTTCTGATATTGTGTTGTTTATGATATGCTTAAACGGATATATTAGCTAAAGTGAGATTTCTTTTTTGAAAATTAGAGATCGAATACACTATTGAAACTTTTTCTCGCAATGTAATATACAAAGGAGCAGGTTTTTTGATAACAACCCTACTTTCCGAGTTGAAATTTTAAAGCTTTGATTGCATTTTAATGTAAAGCTGGGATTTTATTAGCATATTGAATGAACTGTTAACACCTTTTGTTAAGAATACACTATTAATAAATATTTATATAGGATGTTCCAAAAATTTTGACAAAGTTAAATTGATATCAGTTCTCTGGTATTATCCAGAAGAATTTGAAGAAATACTGTGGGCATATATGCTTATGAAACCTGTAAGTACTCAGATATTGGATAATCTTGTTTTTCTTGCATCAGTTGATGGAATATAAATTAGCATAGGAAATTTCATCATCTTTTTGTAGTGAAAGACGCATTAATTTGGAGATTCTTACAAAAATGAAATAATTGTTAATGAAATTTTCAGGACTCATTCACAAATTAATGAAATTTTTAAATTTTTAAAATTTTTTTTTTAGAAAATCTTGGTAAAAAATATTTATTTTTACATGTGTCACATGCCACTTAATTTATGAAAACTCAAGAAATCCAATGAGAATTTTTATTGAATATAGTTAAAAGCAGAACTCTTTAGAGTATTTAAATCATTTTTTGTTTTTTGTAAAATTAAACTCTGTCTTACTGAAATATGCCCTGAATCGTAAAATAAAAAACAATAAAATTAAGACATTAAAGAAAACCATTTTAATTGCTATTATGAATAATATGTATTAAGGACACTATTGTCTTGAGAAAGTGTTGTAACCTAGAAAAGGTTACGGAATAAGAATAACCAAGACAAAAGATGGAAATGGAACGGTAATCTTTATAACATTAACAACATACAAGATCGCTATCAGCGTGAAGTAATCCACTGCTGGTGGTGAATATATTTATTTGTAATAAATTACAAAATGTGGCACAAGGCTAAAAAGGGGGAATGGGGGAAAAGGATGGTCTTCTGTTTTAACGTTAAACTTAGCTAACCACAGACACTGACCCAAACATACAACAATATTCCTTACACCAAAATAAACATTTCTTACTACATCTACCATAATACCTCATTGTCTCCATGAAAGTACTAACTAGTCCCCTTATATACAATTCATTGTCTGTGTGGGAAGGGAATAACAATTTAAAAGTCTAAAACTCCAATGAATATTTACAAAATATACAAAAACTATTTGCAACAAACTAAACAAAATAATGTTAGTAATAAAACTCCCACAATCCCTAAAATGGCAGAAACATAAGTTCACTGGAAGAAATCACTGTGGGACTTTAATAATATAAGACATTCGTCCATCCCAAACACTCACTTAACCGCACACACAGTCAAACACAACAACAAATATGAAAATCACACCCGAAACGAAAAGTGCTCTGCATCTACTAGAGAAGTGACATCACTGACCACCTAACGAGGGAGGGGAGAGATGGGAAATTAAACAAAAAAATAGGGACAGAAATAAAAGGGGCCAATGATCATACATCCCCTAGCTAAATTAACCTGAAGGAAGAAACTAAGGACAAAAATGAAACCCTAAACTAACCTAAAACAGGGTGGGGTTAGCCTATGTTCAACACAGGGAGAACAATATCCTGATGCCTAATCGGCATCAAAATGCCACTTGAAGTTAGCTCCTCTCACTCGACACAAGCGCGCAAGATTCACTCACCTTTTGCCAAATTCTGATGAAGAGAGCTGCTGCTTTTCCATCCTAATCTTGACTTTAAGCTGAAGCTTAAAGTACAAGATTAGTTGGGAAGAAGTGAACTTCTTGCCTCCATAGAATTCCTTCTGACATGTCATCCAAATCACAACTCTCATGACCCTTAGCAAGCAAAAGAACATGTAGTGTTCAGCCTTCATCAACTGTGGCACCACATTGTTACAAACAGAACTAGTCTCAAGGACAAAGAACTTTCCATGCAGGATGCAAACCATGAGGCCTTCAGCAAACTTGCACAATGGTGCTACAACCCTGCAATGAAAGAAGGCATGACCCAAGGTCTTGACCTCTCCATCACAGCAAACACAGTTTGGAGATTTCTCCAAGTCCACCACACAGTCTTTTGGCAACCCAAAGGGCCCCATGAATCACCCGCCAGGTGAGTCATGCCTCATCGTTATTGAGGCATTTCAACCCAAGCACCCAAGGCCATATTGAGTGAGCTTCCTGCTTCGTAAGATCAAGTTCGTCAGTCAGATCATCACGAACAGACCCTCTAACCAACACATGATATAATTCCCTACAAGACAATTTCTGGATGTTGGAGAGGTCATTCAATGTTCATAAGAGGCGCTTCAGAGCAATACAACATTCACAGTAGAAGGAGCACTTACATCGGGGTAAATGGCTGGACTCCTACTCGCACAAGTGCACACTTCTCAGGGCATATTTGATCTAGGAATGTGATGCAAAGCATATATTGACAAATCTCAATGCTAAGCATACTCAGAACACCTTCAGAAGGGTGGAGGCAACAGAACCCCCAAGACACCATAGCGGCCTTGCCTCTCCACAAGAAAGAGAACAAGAGGCTTACTAATTCAATAAGTGTGGTAGACTGAAGTGGAAGTACAGAGTTGGTAAAGGAGAATCTGGTAGATGTGCTTCCACACTCCCCGTTAAGGAAAGATTCCTCCGAGACTACAGACAAACTGATGCCGAGCATCTTGTTCGACCCGTCCATCCAGAGGAACGGTTCGGGAAGAGAAACTCCTTACCAAATGCCCAACCACAAGCCAACAGACTTATTGCAGTTGATCTTGGCTGCTGTCACTGTTTCGTACCCACTGATTTCTTTGCTGACTTTGTCAATCTTGGCTCTGCTCAACACAAGAACTGAGACGTTATCAGCATAGGCAGAATACCTGACTGAGGTAGGGAAATTCCGCATAGGACTGGATTCACCTTTAACTTGCGAAGGAAGGGTTCCAACTCAAGAACGTAAAGCAAAGGTGAAAGTGGACAACCTTGACCGATGTAGTGAGACAATACAAAAGGCTCCGATCATACCCTATTCATTTCCACCAGTGCACTGGGAGTTGCATACAGAAGTTGAATTCAGGTGTAAAAGCACAGCATCCAGAAATCGATGGTCAACCCTATTGAACGCTTTGGACTGATTAAAATTGATCAGCGCGGATTCACCATCAACTTGTTTGATGATCAAGCGTACCATATGAAGATTGTCCTGAATACTCCTTCTCTTCACAAGTCTGTTCAGAGCCAATCAGATTAGAGAGGACAACCTGCAGATGGTTGGCTAAGATCTTGGCCCAAATCTTTAACTCTGTATTTAATATAGTTACCTAACCCAATCCTAACATTTTTGTCATTGCATAGCAACTTGATCACATCCCTGATGAAGTGTTGAGGTATAGACCCCTGCTTCAACCAGTTGTTAAAAATCAATGCCAGCAAAGGCAACAAAAACAGGCAACTGCCTCAAGTACATTTCATAGGGAAGACTCTCTAATACCCGGAGATTTGTCCAGGCCAACCTCCTTCAATACTTCCCAGATATGCGACTCTGTAATGGGACCCTTACACCTAGCTGCTTCAGCTACCTCAAGGTAGGGAAAGTCAGCTAAATAGGCATCAAACTAAGCAGGACTCAGACTGGGCTCCCTGTTAAAAAGTTCCTGAAAGTACTCATGAAACACCTCACATATGCCCATGTTTGTAGTCATGGTCTGATTATCCAGCAATGTGATGCATGCAATGCTGCGATGCATTCCAAGCTTCCTCTGCACGCAATTCAGTGGCCATATTTGTCACCTCAGAGGACATTCTTTTTAACCTAGCCCTAACTACTAGGGCTTGGTCCTTCTTGATAAGCAAGGAGGCCAACTCTGCCCTAGCTAAAGCTCCATCCCCACTATCACGGGATTTGATTGCCTGATCTACTTTTTGTTCACAAGCTGTTTGCACTGCTAATCTATCTAGATTGAGCCAATGACTATAATCAGCAGCAAATATTCTAATTTTGGATTATAAATTATCCCACCAGGCATTCCCACCACAGCCTGCATCAGTTCCCACTGTATCATTAGTAGCAGCTAGTCCTGGAAATCTTGCTCACCAAATAATGATAAGTTCAATTTCCAGTAACCAGCCATGCTAATTGTAGGCTTGTCTAAGTTTACACGGACCCAGATGAGCCTATGATCCAAATAAACTATGTAATGGAAACTTGGACACCTTAAGAGCCCTGCATCGACTCTCCTAAGACTTAGTTGCAGTAGCTAGAACACACCTCTGCACCTAGGCCATCCCTATTTGTCCAAGTCCATACTACATCCTGAGGGTCTTCATTCCAGTACCTATCAACAAGATCAAACTTATTGATAAAATCAAATGGTTTCACATCCCAGTTGTCGGTACCCAATCTTGCCATTATATGATCTATACCAGGGTCAAATGATGACATTACAATCCTCTCCTAAAACTACCTGATAAAATGTCTTCGAAAACTACTTTAAACAAAGTAGGCCACTCAGAATGGTCATTGGGCACATAAACCCAGATGAGACAAAGAGCCTTATCCTTTATGGTAACATCCAGCATGCAAAGCCTGCCTGCCAGATCTGTAAAGACAAGCACAAGCAGCCTTTAAGGAATTGCTCACTAGCCAAAAGACACCTCTTGAGCGTTCATCAAAACATGCTGAATGGGGGAAAACCCTTTAGACAGAATGTCTTCATAATCGTGAGAAGAAAACCCGGTCTCCTGCACACAACATATATTCACCCCGAGAGGCTGAAGGTCACAAGAGAGCCTTGCCCTGCTAGACTTCAACCTCAGCTCCTGGACATTCATGCTAGCTAACCAGAGAGCCATAATGAAACTGATTAGGGTTCCTCTCCTGCATTGAACATGGCTGGGGAAAGGAAACCAACAGCCTCTCCCATCGAACTAGTACCCATCCCAGTCTTGATGGTGTCTCAGGAGATAGGCCACCGATGTCCAAGGGGAAAGTTAATGTTAAAGCTTTATAAAAGGAGGGGTGAACAAAAAGCGGGAGTCTCCCTAACAATATTGCTTCAATTTTTTAACAGATTCATTATCGAAACAGGCCATAAGCAGAACCATTTCAAAAACATGGTTTGCTTCTGTGACTATGGCCCATATTTGCTGACCAGCTTCACCAGATTGGATTATGGTCAAAACCCTTTTAGTATTTGGAAAATTTCTTGGGTCTTCCACATCAAGATTATTTAACTTCCTGAAATTCAAAACAGTTTTTTAATTTTTCATTTTCTTCGAGTGTTGGAGTGTGTTGTCTTCCATTTCTTTAGAAACCTGGCAAATGGGTTTAGACTTTTTTTTTTTTTTTTTTTGTGCGTTGTTTCACTTAATTTGAGTGACGGACTTCTTTGCCTTTTTGAATTTTCAGAAGTGATGGGAGTTTTGGCAGGTCATGGCCTAGGAGTAATGGGTGTGTTGGAAGACGTGGTATGGTTCTTTTTAAGATTGTCATTTTAGAGGGAGTTGGAGATTGGGATCACAGGTACCGCTAGTGGTGAATCCCCCCAGATAGTATATTGCACTGTATTTATAAGGATTGGGACATACCCATTATAATCAATAGGTATGGTATAACACCCACCCCTCCCTTTTTTAGATTTACTCTACATTATTTCACAGTGTCAACATCTTTTTCTTTTTGGGTTGATTTTGATCCTCTCTGTATCCCTTCTTTTCCTCTTACTTTGTCTTTTTCAGACTTCTATCACAGGAGCTTTCTGAGGAATGGGCACATCGAATGTGTCAAAAAGAACTTCCATAGGTTCAACCTCCACTGGAGTATAGTTCTCTTCATTTATATGATTATTTATTTGATTACAGTGCCTTTTGTGCACCATTTCCGGTCCTTTGACTAAATATACCATCCTACCAATTCTTCGGACGATAGTTCCAACTTCCCAATATCTTTTACCCATCTGATACATCCGGTAAGAAACCTTTTGACCTACTTCGTAAAATTTATTTCCAGCTTTTTGTACCATATGTTCAAGTTTTCTTACTGGGTATCAGCTTGTCAAAAACCGATCTTCTTTTCCATGCAAGCATAATTTCTGCCAAAGTCATGGTCGAAGGCACATTTTTATTTGGTGTAAAAAATGTAGAAATGGTTGCAATGCTGCATCTGTGGGTCTACTGTTGGATTTTTTTAGAGCCCTCTTGAAGGTATCCACAAAACACTGCCTGGCCGTTGCTTCTAGGCTAGTAAGGGGCAATTTTTACGTGCTCTACCACAAACATTTTACAAAATACCTTGAATTCTTTTGATGTAAATTGGGTGCTGTTATCCGAAAATAGAATCTAGTACCCTGAACCTTGCAAACAGTTTGTGTAGAAACCCAATTACTACTTGCATAGTTGGTTTCTTACATCTCAATATCTCTGGCCACTTGGAAAAACTGTCTATGATGATCAAATAATATAACCCATTAAGTTGACCAGCAAAGTCAATATGCAGGTGTGACCATGGGCAGTCAATTTCTGACCATGGATTGAACTTTATTGGTGGTGCTTTAGTTGCCAAAGAACAGCCTTTGCATGACTTTACCAAACATTCAATGTCTCTATCCATGCTACGCCATATAATATAACTTCTCATTAAGCTTTTCATTCTGGATATACCAGGGTGTCCTGTTTGGAATTCTTTCAGGATTTGTTTCTATAGTGATGAAGTTACCACCATTCTTTTGCTGTACATGAGAACGTCACTGCAAATTGAATATACTTCAGATTCTGTTTTACTCCTATCTTTTAGTTTTTTCTTCACTTCCACAATAAAATCATCATCCAATGCTTTACTTTTTATTTTTTCCAAAGTCACAGGTAGTTCTCGCACACTATTGCATAGTACATTTTTTCATCTTCTGCTTGTAGAGAAGCAATGACCGTGTCTTCCAAATGTTCACTATTTCTTGGAATAAGTTTGGACAATCTGTCAGTGTGACTCAATTTACTTGATGGCAAGAGTTTCATTCTGAAATGGTAATTTAATAGAATGATTCCTCATCATTGTAACCTATTACTGTATGGGTCAGTAGTCCTTTTTTGGGCCCATAAATAGATAACAATGATCTGTGATTTGTTTGTAAGATAAACCTTCTCCCATGAATGAATTTATAAAATTTCTGAAGGGCAAACATAATTCCTAAACTCTCCTTTTCTATCACAGAATAAATCTTTTCAGTTGGAAGAAATGTCCTGGATGTGTGTGCAATAGGTTTAATTTAGCTGTCTTCAAGTTTATGTATAATGCAGGCTCCTATTCTCTATACATTAGTGTCACTTGCTACGATTATTTCTTCTTTTGGATCATAATGTGTCAAAAACAAATCCAATGTTAGAATTTCTTTAATTTTTTCAAATACCTCCTGGCACTCCGTCATCCAAACCCATTTAGTCTTTTTTTAATAGTTCATTTAAAGGAGCTCACAAACAGTGCATTTTTGGCACAAATACATTGTAATATTAGGTTGGTGCAAAAATGATGTCGTTTTCTCACATAGTAACATATGTGAGAAAACGACATTATTTTTGCACCAACCTAATAACTTGCCAAAAGCAGGAAACTTTGTAGGGAACTGACATTTTCAGGAGCAGGCATATCTTTTATAGCACTGGCTCATGCTGGATCTGGTCTCCTGCTATTTTTGTCAATTATTTGTCCCTAATACTTGATTTTATCCATAAAAAAATTTGGATTTTTTATTTTTTAGCTTGAATCCATAGTCCTGAATCCTTCTGAAAACCTCAAAAATATTTTTCTAGTGTTCTGAGTTTCCACTTTTCAGCAAAATATCATCAAGATAAGTGACTGCAAAGTAAAGTCCACTAAGCATCGTATCCATTACTTGCTGAAAAATAGCTGGTGCGACTTTTATTCCAAAAGCCAAACAATTGAATTTACACATTCCTCGATGTAAGTAATTTTGAACATTCGTTGTCCACTTCAATCTGCAGATGTGCGTTGCTTAGGTCAATTCTCAAAAATATTTGACCCTTGCCAAATTGCGCAAAAACCTCTTCCTGCCCCGGAAGTGGATAATAATAACTTTTGAGGGCATCATTTAAGCCCGTGGAGAAATCCATGCAGACACATATCTCTTTAGACTTTTTCTTTATATATAACATTGGTGAAGCCCAATCGCTATATTCCACCTTAGATAAAACACCCATTTTTCTGAGTCCCTCAAGCTCTTCATCAATCTGTTTTAATGATACAAAGGGTACATTCCTTTTCTTTTTGAAAACCAGTTGTACATTTTCCTTTAACTTGAATTTTGCCTTCATTTTCTTGCACTTACCTAACCCACCAGAAAATACCTCTGGGAATTTTAACTCTTTCTTCAAACTTTCTGCTTCCTTGGTAAAACCTTTAACTTGGCAAAACGAACTGATCAGACTGTTCCATAAATTAAACTGCCCCATCCAGTTCATTCCAAAAAGATTATTTGTATTTTTCATTACAAACAGTCTTAATTTAAAGGTTTTATCATTTAACGTCACATTTGCTATAAATTTCCCTTCAAATTTTATTTTCTGTCCTGTTACAATACGGGCAATTTTCTTGATAACCATTAACGTTGGTTTACCTATGTTTCTCCGTGTATATACATTTATTATGCTTAAATCGGATCTGCTATCCACTTGTAATTTGATATTTTTGTTAAGGATTTTTACCTGCACAAATTTCCTTATATTTCAACCATCAGATTCATCCATATTAGTAACTTTAATATAGTTCGTCACTCATCTTTTAACTTTTGTCTTGTCTTCTTATGTCCTTTTTTCCACAACAAAAACATTCTTTCTTTTTGTATGGACAGTCCTTATACCAATGTAATTCTCCACATGTGTAACAGGTTAGGAGTAATGTTTTTTTCCTTCTTCGCCTTTTTTTTTTTTTTTTTTTTTTTTTTTTTTTTTTCGACGCACTTTTTTAATGTCTGACACACCGCTTATTTCAATATCTTTGTCGAACATTTATAAACCTCTGACAATCTTCTATGTTTTGTAAAGTCAGATTGGGTTTGTTTTCCAGTTTATTTAAAACCCTTCTTCTGATTTCAGCTTTTTTTGTTGACATCAAATGTTGAATATCAGGTGTTTTAAATTGTCAGGTCTTAATTCTGCCAGTTTAAACTTCTCAACTGTTTGTTCACAATGCTCGCAAACATTGTAAAATTATCATCTTCCTTTTTCTACTAAGTTCATACATTTCCATCTTTTATGGAACAGCGACGTCTTTGGGCTGAAAACTTCCAAAAGCACAGTAACTGTTTCTTTAAGCGTTAGGTCACTAGTTTTCTTCGGTAACATGTAATTTACAAACTTTGTGGGCTTGACAGTGCCTGGTTTTCTTAGCACTAGTCTGACCTTTTTGTGATTGGACCAGTTTGCACAGTCCGTTTTGTAAAGGTCTTCGTATCTACGCAAATATGACAAAAAGTTACTTCCTTTTCTGGCATATAATTAGCAATCGCATTTACGATATCATCTTCTGAATTTTCATTCTTGTTACTCGTTAACATTTTCTGTTGTTGTTCTACCCACAATTTTACGAGTTTTTCCAGTCTTTGTAATGTCTTTGTTCCTCTTCTTGTCGTTTCACTATTTCCAGTAAAACCATTTTACAATCCTTCATTTTGTTCTTTATGTGAACTAACTTTCCACAAAAGTATTTTTTTTTTTTTTTTTTTACACAATTTTTTCTGAAAACACTTTAAGTATTCCTACCAATTAACTTCTAATGTAACACCTTTAAACTGAGAAACCCTCTCAACAATACATAATTTTTGTAAACTTCAATTTCATGTACCTTTTATGTTTTTCTCGTTGGAATAAAATCCTGTGTTTTTCTGAATGTTGTATTTCAAACAACTTGGTAAAAAAAACACGTAATTCTTAGAAAATCGTTGTAGCCAAAAATGCTTTGTAGCTTTGGTAATTGTTACATGAGTTTTGCCAATATCTAGAATAACAAATTTGTGAACATTTACATGAGTTCTGTTATGCTGAAATCCTTGTTCACCAAACATTGTACTAGTGAATGTTTACTTGAGTTTGGCCAAATCCTTGTCGCCAAAATGTTGTAACCTAGAAAAGGTTACTGAATAAGAATAACCAAAATGAAGGTTGCAAATGGAACAGTAATCTTTATAACATTAACAACATACAAGATTCACCATGTAGTAAGTAATCCACTGCTAGTGATGAACTAGTGGTAAATCCACCAGACAGTATATTCCACTATATTTATGAGGATTGGGAGATACCCATTATAGTCCATACAAATAAAAAAAATTTTGATGAAAAATGAATTTTTGCAAGATTTGTTTTCATTTTTTTTTTACAATTTTAGGAAATATTGTTATTAATTAAAACTATATTTACTAATCATATATCGTAAAGCTTATTACAATCTGACAACCCTGAGTATTTTTATAGAGAATTTTGAATTTTTGCATGCGTATAAATGTGCTGATTTTTATATTAGGTTGGTGCAAAAATAATGTCGTTTTTGACGTTCGACTTCAAAAGATCATAACTCCTTTCATAATAAACTTTATTAATCGAAATAAGAACCATTAGAATCGACACATTTTTGCCAACGAGAAACAAGTTTATTTATCCCATTAGCATAGAAATCCAGAGTTCTGGAAGCGATGAAGTCATTGAAGGCCGATTTGGCATCATCTCAGCTTTTGAGGCATTTTTCGCGCAGGAAGTTGTCGAGAAAAAGTGATAATCAGTTGGCGAGAGGTTCGGTGAATATGGCGGATGAGGCAGTCTCGTAGCTTCTGCAGGGTCAGTTGAGCAACTTGTGGGTGAGCATTGTCATGGATGAGAATTGGTCCCTACATATTGACCAATCTCGGGCACATACGTTGGAGCTTCTGGTGCATTTCGTCAATTTGTCGGCAGTACTCCTCCACCGTAATCGTTTCGCCCGGATTCAAGAGGCTGTGATGGATGAGACCGGCCGCAGACCACCAAACAGTCACTTTGGTGCAATTTCGGCTTCGGGAAGTGTTGTGGAGCTTCTCTGGCATCCAACCACTGTGCCGAACGTCGCCGGTTGTCGTAGAGGATCCACTTTTCATCACACGTCAAAATCCACTCGAGAAATGGGTCGTTTTTGTTGCGCAGAAGGAGCGTAGAAGACACCTCAAAACGACGATTTTTTTGTTTATCGTTCAATTCATGCGGCACCAATTTGTCCAACTTTTTTGACTTCCTTATTTGCTTTAAATTGCGAATGACTGTTGAGTGGTTGACCTCGAGTTCAACAGCAACTTCTCGTGTGGTTTTGCGAGGATCGACTTCAATTAAGGCTTTCAAATGTTCGTTATCAACTGCAGTCGACTGGCAGCGACCGTCTTCATCTTTGAGGCTTTAGTCACCATTGCGAAATTTCTTGAACCACCGTTGTGCCACATGTTCATTAGTGGTTCCTGGGCCAAACGCATCATTGATATCACGAGCTGTCTCGGCAGCTTTTCGGCCTAGTTTGAACTGGAACAAGAAAATCGTGTGGATTTGAATTTTGTCCATGCTGTCAAAAAGCCTGCAAAAAAATGAATGACGAGATTGAGAACGGTAACGAATAACACGATTCGATAGAGCGAAAAACGTGCTTCAAAATGATATATAACATGGCTATATATA
>OZ010578.1:82265590-82498090 GCA_963932145.1 Acanthosepion lycidas
AGCTGATTATATGAAATCACAGGTAGAATTTATTAAATACATACAAAACTTTCATTCATTCTAATGATTAAATATACTGTGATAGGAAAATCTGATGATAGGATTGGGACTGAAACCATTAATCATTGATGTATTTTAATGACAACTGAATTTGAACTGCCTAAACTAGTAAAGTTTTCATTTTTCTTTATCACTTAACCACTATCCCACTTAGTCTTATTCAGTTCCTGCATAGTTGTATTTGAGATGATACAAAGAAAAAATGTATCTGCATTTCACTTTATATTGGTTGGAAGTTCTAACAGCATAATTTCATTAGGCAACTCTTTTTCTTTCTCCAAAGACTGAAACATAAGGTATCAATTAAGTTGACATCACTCTCATTTTTTTGTGATCAGTGACTAGAATAAGGTGATTTTCAAAGAGAATGAAACTGTTTCTAAAAGCAGATAGCACAGTAAGAGCCTATGTTTGAATTTGACTATATCTTCTTATAGAGTATCAGTCAGTGTCTTTGAGATTCATGACAGTTGGACACTTACTGCTATCTGAATAGAGGTGAAGAACTAAGATTTCTAAAGTATGATTTATTGCAAGAGATGCCCACTTTCAAATCTGCTCTATTTTAATCAATCTTTTTTTGCCTTCTATCAGCATAGATGATGAGAATCTCCAAGAGAGTAATTCCTTGTGTCTTCTTGGTCTAACATTTTTTATGGATATAAATTGGAACGATTATATTGAATCAATTACTAAATCTGCCAGGAAAGTTGGTTCACTGTGTCATGCTAGACAATTTTTTTTTTTTTAAACCTTTATAAGTACCATTCGCTTGTGCATTGAATATTGTTACCAAATTTGGTCTAGTGCATCTACAATGTGTCTAGCATTGACCAGGCATCTTGGCTTCAATCACTTTCCCAGTGCCATAATGTAGCTTCCCTGTGCCTTTTCTATAAATATTTTCATGGAAATTATTCTGATGACCTTTCCATTTCAGTACCCTAATTTCATGAATTTAAGCATAGTACTAAATTGGCAGCTAGGTCTCATCATTATACTGTTAAAATTGCTAGATATGACTGTAAGTTCTTTTCTAATAATTTCTTCTTTCACACTCAGTAACTTGTGGCTTTATTGCCTTGTTTGGGGTGAAATGATTAAAAAAAACTATGATGTTTTGTATACATTAGGTAATTGATTATATGGAAAGCTTATTGTTCTTTCTTGCACTACTTGCAATGATGTTCTCTTCTGGTAAGCTTGTGCAGTGGTTCTGTTATAGTGTACAAGTATGATAGCAGGAACATGTTATCATTCATGCATTAGAATTGTAAAAATACCCAAAATGAATCATTGCTGAAACATCCTGTGATAATGACTCCTTTCTTGGGCTTGTTGGCAATTCCATCCCTGGAAAAGGTATGTCTTAGATAGTCTACACTTGGTTGAGCAGATACATTTTATTTTTAATTGAGATGTTTGAAGAATACCCAAAGAATCTCAAAATTCTTAGAAATATACTAGTGTTGATTTAATTTCAAATGATATATATTTTTGTAACATGACTCTCCTCTGGCTACTGAGAGCAAACATCTAGCTCGTAGAAGTCACTTCTTTTTTTGTTTCGATTGTAAGTGTAAACCAAATTAATTTTTGCAAAATTGTATACACCTCCCAGTTTAGGCTTAAGATCATCAGGAAGTGATATGGGCTGGTGGTGAGTGTCCAACTGAAGATTTGCAATAACTGATTAGTCTCCACAGATTCGGATTTGGGCTTTTTCTTGTCCTTGCCTTGTGCACCAATATCACTAGATGACCGTAAGAGTTTAAATCTATCCATTATCAAATTCCTTTCTTGATTCCAGCATCATATGCTTCATTCAGATCTTCCAAGATGGGAACAGGAACAGGCTTATATTTGCAGAAAGTGGTTTGAATTTCACTACTTATAGAGTTTTTGAGGTATCCTAACTCTGCTTTGAAGAGCTCTGAAAACTCATGGTAGAATTACTTGCATGTTGTCTGCAGGGAATCTACTGGTGATCATTTGGCCACTTGATTGTTTCACTTGAAGGCAATGTTAATACATTTAAATACTACCCAAATTAACCTATGAGATAAGTGTGTTCCAACTGTTACAGTATAGCTTTTGCACTCAGGTGACAAACACTTGTAGCTTTGTGCCTTCTGATTTGTCAATTTATGAATATTGTGATAGACTCCCAGGACTTGCAATATGTTTATCTTTTACATTGTAATGAACCTCTAAGAGAAGTTCAATTTGGCATAACTTGATCTGTATTTATTTACTGTATAAAATATGACTTGTTTCAATTTCAGAGTTATGTTCATCAATATTGGCTGAATTGGGAAAGACTTGATGTTTTTTGTTTGGTATACTGTTTGGAGATGTCTTTTAACAGAAATGACATACAGCATTGTTGCATGAACAACTCTTGCCAGTATGATTTCTCTTCCTACATATTGAGAAAGTTCCTCAACTTCTTCACCTACTTAGATTGAAATGTGAGCTTATTGTCATGGATGTTGAATAAGGCTTTTATTATTCACAAAACTGATAACTCTAGTTCACATAACTTTATCCTGTGGGTTTTTGATTAGATGGAAGTCACTATAGCTGTATTCTGTCTAATTCTGTAAGTAATTTTTTTATTCCATTTCATCTTGTCACCTCTTAGGGTTGAATTAATCTGGCATAAAAGTTTGATGTATTTTGTTATTAGGTTGATATACTTAAAAGGGGTTTGTTGAGTCAGCAGGTTGGATTGGATTAGCAGTGCATCAGCCTGGTGTCAACAAAAAAAAAATTGAACCTGCTTAACATCCAGAACAAATATCAAGAATTTTGCCAGATAATTCAATCTATCCAAACTTTGGAATGAAGATATTTGGACACTCTCCATTGTTACAGTGTACCTGCTGAATCTATTCTGCATTAGACAAAATGTATCTACATGATTCATTCTGTATAAAGGCAGCAAATAAGTTGTTGCAGTTGGTAATCCTCTCTAGATTTGTTGTTGGTGAATAGTGATTTGTTATTCAAGCATTGCCATTTACTCTTGGTGTTGCTTATTCAACAGCCAAATCACTTCAAAAAAAGTCACTTATATTGAATTCAATCATTTGTAATCCTTGCTTTTTTTGTCTAGTTATTTGAATTACTCTTGATTTCATTATAAAAGACAAAATTCTTCTCTTCATTGCCACTTTTTTGTTGTATCTTTTGGAGTGATACTCAGAATCAAGGGCAAAATTTATAGTCCCCTTTATTGTATAAGAAATAATTAAAGTTCACAATACTTATTGGAATTTGGCTCAGAGTTTTGTGATTCTTCACTCGTCGGGACCCAAACAAGAATGGTTTTATTAATTATTATAGAAATATATATATTTTATTATGATTTTAGTTTATTTTATCTTAGTTCTCCTTTTTATCTCAGTTGTAAATTGAAACAGCATAAATATATTTGGCACTTGAATATTTTCAAAAATATAAAAGAAAATTTGGCATATAGCCAGTAGTGTATAGAAAGGTGCTGTTTTTCATGCTACTCAAGCACTAATTTAGCATCTCAATATTAACTGATGAAATTAAATAATAAGGCCTTTTCTTTATAAAAAAAAAAATAAATAAATATATCATTATAGAAACAAATTATTTTTTTACTTAAAATTTTAAAAAGTATCTACCAAATTATGAGAATTTTTATCATTTAATAATAAGAGAAAAAGTAAGTAAAAAACAAGAAATAGATGATCATTTCCTCACAAGCAAAATTTGTAAACAAAAGTATTTGAGCTGAATTGACAATGTCTATCAAGAGCATGAATTCCTTAACTATCTACAACATCCAAATATTGATCAAGATCAGCCTGATAACACTTCAAACATTTGTATCATTTACTCACATTTTAGTACATTCCATTGAAAATTGTCTCTTCATTTTACACTTGAATTTAACTCTTAAGTTGATTGGATAAAAATGGTTCGTTTTTGTGCAGTTCCTCTTCTGGTGTTGTTTAGATCACAATTATTACTAAAGCTAGCAAGCACAGCAACATTTAATATCTTTTGTCTAATAGCAGAATGACATTGCTGTATATGAAAGTGACATTTAGAGCAAAACCTGTTCTGGAATCCTAAGAACCATGAATTCTTGAATAAGCTTCCCCAACAGTCTTATAATTGTACAGTAAACAAAAGTATGTTCCATGGTTTCCGCCAAATTTCTGTAGTGTCCACATTCTCTTGCAGAAGTACATTCTAGGCCAACATTCTTCTTTTGTCAGACTAAGCTGATTGATCAATTTGTTTTGGATGTACACCATCTTTTACTAATTAAAGCCTTCCTCAACCATAATCAGGTTTTTGAAGAGACTGACTTTTGCCAAGATTGGGATGGGGGTTACCTTTCAAAACACATTGACCATTTCTCTACAAAGGGGTGTTGAAAGTCCTTGGCCTAAACTAATTTCCAGAATCTGACCAAACATCAGATTAAAGTTTTTTTTTTTTTTTTTTTTGTAACAGAAACAATCACTTTGGGGTTTAGTCATACCTCATCTTCAGCCAAGTGTATACATTCTAGATCATTAAGGAATCTTGAGAATGATCTCACTTTCGATAGTACTGCTCTCAACTTGCATAAATATCTAGTCTAGGAAGTGTAGCCAAAAAGCACTAACCATAACCATTATTTCAGTATCTTGCTAGATGTATATAAAAAGTCAGCCTTCCTTACTTTGCTTTTTGTTTTTCAATCAAAGACTACTTGTGGGAAAGTTTGGTAACAATGGGTATCCACTACCACTTTTTCAACAGGTGTAGTTACAAAGGATATATTCAGAGTATATCTTAGAAGCAAGGCTGTTGCACAATATCATCAACATTTAGTTTATTAAAATGTAGCATTTCTCATTAATATAACTTCTATTATTGTAAAATTCCAACTGTCAACCTCCAGAGAGCCTGAAGTTATGGCTCCTTTAAAAACATCAACATATATAGAGACTTTTATATAATGATCTTGAATGTACTCTTCTCTTGATGAATGCCTAGAATCCTTTATTTACAAAAATAATATAGAAAGCTACATGTTTGCAGTACATTTGCTTTTATTCGCTTTAGTAAATCTAGTGCAGCTTTTACAGTTATTTACTTAAGATGAGTAGTGTTAACAAAAAGTTTATCATTATTTAAAGGAGTACTTGAAGTTTGGCTTTACTGGTTGTGTATGATGAAAGGTTACATTTCTGTCTCTTATGCCAACAATATTTTACCAATGAATTATAGCTGCTTTGAAGTACATTTAAAAGCAAGATATGTCAATTCAAATTTTGAATACTTGGAATCACAAAAAATAAAGTTTGATTATAGATAAAAATGAATTCATTGTTTTCTGGATGAACTGCAACAATAATTACACTCCTGATGCTAGTTAAGATATTTCTCTACTTAGAGCAAAAACAAAGAATCTTACTATAGAAGAGGATTTAATGAAATCACAATTTCAATTTTTCTCAAAATATATTATGGATAAAGAGGTAAGTGTCATACTATTTAATAACAAAGCAGTTTGTAGCAGATTAAAAGAATGGAAATGTTGAAGTAAAATTGTAATGTTAAAGTCAAGGATATTTACAATGCAGATAGATGAAGACAGCAAGGCCTTTTTGTTGGTATATGTGAAATATATTGATCATGAAAGTTTTTTTTGATGAAATTATCTTCTATGAATCATTAGGAAGCACTGCTATCACTAAGGATATATATATATATATATATTTATATGTGTGTGTGTGACAGTTTTGAAAATCTCTATTTTAATATATTTCACTGTCATCAAAAAAAAATTTTATTTTGACAATTTTCTTTTTTTTCTTGGTGAAATTAATTTTTTTCTGATATTGCTGATTTATTGGTAAAACATTAAAATAGAAGTTTTTCAGATTGTTTTAGGTTTACTATTCTGTCCAATTCTCAGTCAATATATTTATAAGAAGCTTAAGAGGTATTTGAATTTAAAAAAAAATACCAATTGAAAATATATGTCCTGCAGATGGTATCCCGGAAATGATAGCAAAAAAAAATGGCCGTTTAAAATTAATGAATATTAATCCAGAAATTACATGTTTGCACTGTTATTCACAGTAAAAATTTAGTTCTTCAAAATATTTCACCATTTTTCAATGATGTATTGAAGACAGTAATAAAATGTATCAGCACTGTCAAAGCTAATGTCTTAAAACATGTTAGGATAAAAATGCAAACCATATAAAATTATTGCTCCATACTAAAGATGGATGTTAAAAGATAACAATCTCAAAAGATTAATGGAAGTATTTGATGTTCTGAATGAATTTTTAAATAATCAACTTCAATGAGCAAATATGACTCTTATTGATTTGATGGCCAAGATGTTTGTTTTTATAACATTTTTGGAATTGCCAGAAAAATATTTCTTAATGTTTACACAATTTTATTGAATTAATAAGTGGGGAAAAAAGGATGCTACTACACTTGTCATTGTGGATCATTTATAAATATTGGTCAATAAATTAAATCATAGATTTGAAAGGAATGGTTTTTCTATCTTGGTCATTCCTAATGAACCTAAGAGAAGTAGATATTAACTTTCAAGAAATACAGAATAATGATTCCTTTAAAACTATATTTAAATTAAAAGTAACCAAGATGAAGCTTTCTGATGAAATGAACCAAAAATCAGATTTGAATTGGTTTGGGTAAAGAGCTTCCTCATTTTCATATTTGGTAGATTGTGGTTTCAGAATAGTCAGCAGCTTATTATTCCTTCCCTCTCCCTGCAAAAATGTAGCCAACTTGAAATTAAGGTATTTCTGACAAGTAGACAAGAGCTATTATTTGTATAATAAATACAAATATAAATCAAATTTGTTTTGGATAAATCCCATATAAAAAGAGGATCACATTGTAGGGATGAGCAGACTTTTAAAAAATTAAATGAAAAGGATTGTTTTTGAGTAAAAGAATTAATCATTAGCATGTAAAATTCTTGCTTTGGATAAAATGACTTTTTATTTAGAAGTTGTTTTTTTTTTTTTTTTTTTTCTATAAAAATTATTGCAGGAAATTATCTTTACTAAATATTCTCAAATTTCATTGTAGTTTATGACTACATGATATTAAAACCTTACAAGACACAAGTTAAGGTTTGCTTTTCCTAGAAGCAATAGAGAGAGATTAGCTCAAAAGCTGATACAAGAATGTTGCACAGGGTACCAATAAACAGCTAAAATTATTTTTCATGATGTGGTTTGGAAAGTTTAATAAGACAAAACACACACCCACACATTGAACATAATAACTTCAATGATACCTGTGAAATGTCAGATTAGTTGTTGTGTAAGATTAGATACTTAAGTAAGATAAATACCTTTCATCCCACAGCTAGCCACTTCAGCATAAAATATTGCATAAATTTGTACAAGGCAAATCAATAATTAAAAAGAAATATAAAAATGAAGAGCAAGTACTTATCTGTAATACAATGGGGTGCTAAAAGGTTCTTGACCTGAACAAGAAAGGATTTTATTTAAATTATTTAAATTTTGGTGTTTGGTCAAATTTCGAGAAGTGTATTGGGTTAAAAACTTTTCAGTATCTCTCTGTAATAATATTAATATATGAGGTGGCTCCCAAAAATAATCAGGATTATTTAAACAAATTTTTTTATTATTATTATTATTTGTTTATCAATTTAAAGCTATTCTTCTTCAAAGTACTCTCCTTGACTGTGCACTTACCCCCAAATTTTTTTTCCTACTGCTGAAAACTTTTCTGAAACTTTTCAATGTGAATTTTGTCCAATGCCTCTGGCATTTTTCATTTCAAATTATCAAAATCAAAATGTTTCTCCCTTTTAGGTTGTTTCATACCAGGAACCAAAAAAAGTCACATGTTTTAGTGAGGTTCGGTGAATAGGGTGCATGAGGGGAGTCAAGCACTACGTTGCTTTTGGCTAAAAACTATTGGATGCTCAAGGTCTTATTGGTGTGTGCGTGTGTGTGGAGGGGGGCATTATTACTTTATAAATTTGGCTGTTTTGGGGTTTTTGTTTTTTTTTTTTTTTTTTTTCATACACTCATTTAATTTTCTCTATACTTCCAAGAGAATAATTCTAATTCCTCATGCATGATTCAATTTACATCAAAGAAACAAATCAATATGGTCTTGATATTGGATTGCAGCTGCCACATAATCTTTAGTCTTGATGACTTTGGCATTTACTATTAGTGTGGTGCATATTTCATTTTTAAGTTGTAACTGCAGCACCAGATCATTCTCTGGTCACAACTTTGGAAACTGTGGTTCAATTCAAATTTGTTTCATCAAATGAATTTTGTATAAACACATTTCATTTTTGAATCTTGACAATTGATAGTGTGAACTCCAAGATATCTTGGATATCTCATCAATAGTTCAATGGCATTCATTGTTTGCATGTCAAACTTTTACATGATTTTTATCTTATTGGTTTACTGACGATTGTGCAGATTGTTGTTGGCCTTCAAATGACACTTCACTACAATTGAAGCACAAATGCCATGAGTTTTTTATGTAACACTTATTCTTTAAAAACTCTTCAAAGCATAACTGTAGTTTTCTCCAGAAGAAAACAAGGCTTTATGTGCATCCTGTCCTTTATCAACTATCATGAAAATCATAAAATGTGCTTTGCCAAACATGTTTGCAAACACTAGAAAAAGTTACAGAAAACAAATCAGTCAAACCAGAACCTTTCTATGTTGTACAATGACTCGAAAAAGTTTTTAATCATGATATCTAGTGGCATAATGTGTAACTGAATCCAGGTTATACACTACATCATAATTGTTTTGTTTTTTTTCTGTGGGTGTGTGTTTACTGTCTCTTGTCTTTGTCTTTGTCATTCTTAATCATTACATTTCGATTTCATAATGAAGACAACAAAACAATGTGAAGACAGGTTTTTAAAAAAAATTAACAACTTTTCTTGTTTGTTTTTTAGATTATTCACCAGTGTGTGATGGGAAATTCAGTTTTAAATGTTTTATGGATAACATCAAAATAGTAGTTATTTAAATTGGAGTTTTGGCATGCAAAATTTCAATGTATGTATATATATATATATATATATATATATATATATATATATATATATCTCACACCTGTGTGTATATATTTTTTAACCATGTATAATAATTTTCTCTTATTTAAAGTACCAAACAACTACTTTTTGGGCCAAATTAAAAAAAAATTATCAAGGGTGGACTCAAACTTTTGAAATGTAGTGTGTGTGTATATATATATATATATATATATATATATATATATATATATATATATATATATAAACTGATGGCAAAGTTAATTTTGTATGTGTCTATTTCAAATAGGTATGTCAGTTAGACATTCAATTAATGTGCAAAAATATTGGTATGAGCCAGTTGAGGAATTTAAAGCATTTCTTAAATAAGGGATATCAGAAAATGATCTGAGGAAATTTCATCAATTTCCTGGTAGGGTCATGAAAACTGAAAATAGAGAGTGTTTCCATTCTCTCTGTAAAGTTTACTTTCTTTCTACCTCTCAGGCTATGCCCATGACAATGACTTAATACATATCCTGGTTTAATGTTTCTTTATTAACTTGGACTCTTCAAAGACCCATCATGTGCTGCTATCAATGCAAATTCTTCACAACTCAATTCATAATCAAACTAGATTGCAACTCCTGATTTAAAAAGGACACAATTATTCTGGTTACAGCCATTGCAAAAGGAAAACAACAGTATAAAGAATGTGAATAATGAATACAATAAAAAAAACTACATATAATTTAAATATTTATTCAGAGATAGAAATTGCTGCATCAACGCTTTAGATAAAACAACCTTTTAAAGTCTTACAGTATCCACTTCAATCAGTAGTCTTTAAAAAGACTATCTGTCTAAGCAATTATGTATCTCCAGTGCTGCAAGAGCCAGATATCACATAAACCATCTGACAGAAATTTTAATGTTTTTGGTTACCATCCATTACAAGTTGATCATGTTTACTGTTCACATTCGAATTGGTCTCTACCACTTTTTACTTGAGAAACTTTCAATTGCAACACATCAGAAAAGTTCAACACTCACCTATGAACAAGATATCAAAATAACAACCATGCATGCATACATACCAACAAAATACTTTATTTTTTTTGTAAGTTTCTCTTAGAAAGATGTCTCTATTTTTCTTTGATCTCTATCTTTGTAGTTAATGATTGGTTCATTTTATGCTAGGCCTTCATTCAAGCTATCATCTATTGACTGAAATAACTGAGAATTTTTGGCCCTCATGTGTCCTTCATTAGGTTAGTATTTCAAATGCTTCTTTTTCACACATAGGGACACTGAAGCGGCAACAGTGTTTCATGCTTGAATGTAATCTTCAAGCCACACGTGTATGTGTGTGTGTGTGTATGTATATATATATATATATATATATAATATAAAATTTTCCCATGGCTTAATTGGTTAGGCATACTTCAGTTAAAAGAGTGGTTTCCTTGATGAAAAAAGAGAATACTGGTTTCAATTCCTGTTAGGGTGCATATTTTTCATAAGTAAGGACTTTTTAATGTCTAGGCCAGGTGACATTAATTTTGCTGTTTAAAATAACGGGGATGTGAGTTCAAACACATGTACCCACTAAAAATAATGTTTATAGTAACAAGAAATATACATACTACTAACAATGAAGCCCAGTATTACATAGGAAAAGTTTCTTTACTTTGATCTGTTGGGCTGTTTAGTAATTTCTTTCTTTGAAAGATTTGCATACACCATAAAATGGTATTAGTGAAATTGTCATAGTAAAAGCAGTTCAATGTATTCAAACATTCTGATATTTATTTCACAAATGGCACATTAATTTATAATATGTTAGATTTTCAAAATATGCTATTAAAAAATATCAACTAAATTAATTATAAAAAATATCAACAAAACAATTGCTTATTTATGAAGATCACAAAATACCAGAATATGAATAAGAAAACTTATTTTTTTAAATTTTGCATTTTAAAGCTGAATATGCAACTCATCTCCATTAAGCAATTACTGTGAAGTTCAGCAAGATATAAGACACATATTGATAGATATAAATGATAAACTATTCATTTGACGTCACAGTTTAATGTAAGATTTGCATGCACACACAGACTGACAAGCAACACTATATTTAATTTTCAGGGTTTTGAGCAGACACAGGCACAAACTTTGAACTTTATTCATTAGATTAAGTCACTTAAAACCAACAAAAAAAATAATCTTTTCTGCAAAAAGAGTTTTAAAAAAACATCCCAGTTTCAAGTGATTAATATAGTTAATGAACAAGAGGGTCTAAAATGACCCATATTCTAGCATCAATCTCCAGGTTAGGCCTTATGAAACATCTTATTTCTAAATTTCTCAATTTTGTTTTTAACTTCCTTGTATATTTCCATTTCTTTTAAATTTCCTGAATAGTTCTAGATTGTTAAATGGTTTAAGATATTCCTATAAGCTGAACTTTTATGCCTGGAAATAAGAGAAAAGTAATGTATTTATCAAAAGTTTTACAAACGTTATCAACAAACCATTATGATCACTGCCTTTTCAAGTCACTCTTCAAACCCACCTGCATTGTTCTGTCTTTGTGTAGACCTGCTTTAGTGTTTCCAATCAAAACATATGAAGAGCCACATTCCTCACAGAAAATTAGTTGCAGACTGCAAGAGTAAATGGCACAAATGCATTAATATATCACAAAAGAGG
Organism: Acanthosepion lycidas; assembly: GCA_963932145.1. Lineage (NCBI taxonomy): Eukaryota > Metazoa > Mollusca > Cephalopoda > Sepiida > Sepiidae > Acanthosepion > Acanthosepion lycidas. The sequence goes on from OZ010578.1 coordinate 82,277,442, forward strand.
AAGGTCTTAATCAAGAACAAAAATTGTGCATCATTTTATGGTAATAGTTAAGCAATCATGAACCATTTCTTGTGGAGGTTGGGTGTAGATTTAGTTTTTTAGGCTTTTCACACAATTCTATAGCTCTAGCCCTTGGATATATGTAAGTGTGTTTTTTTTTATAGATATATTCTAAAATTTAATACTTTTAAAAGATTTATTATAACACAACAATAACAAAATGGTATTGGATAAGATGACTGCCTTGTCATTCTTGTCTCCTTGATGATTCATCAATATATGAAGTCGGATTTACTCCAAACCTCGCATACACTTCCTCAAATAGAGGAGAGAGAAATGCTAGCTTTCTTTCTACCTTATCCACACAATTTCCATCACTTAAGTGAGTGTTTCGAAAAGGTTTCCTCATATTGCTACAGTGTTGCAAACCTGAATTTGATTCAAATCTAGACTGGACACCACTGAATAAGATTTCTGTGTGAAAGCATAACAACAGATATATAGAGGGGCTTGTAAGAAAATTCTTTCTTTTTCTCCAGAGTTAAAGGGATTAATTAGATTCAAAGGCAATGAAATATTGGTTCAATAAAGTCATGCTCCTACAATTTATTCTGATGAAAACACCCTGTGGGCCACACTAAGTAGTCTTGTGGATGGTATTTTGTGCAGGTCTGTCCTAAAGGTTTTTATTACTTTAAGTTGCTTTCATGCTGCAACAAGTCCCTGTCATAATATTTTCATAGGTCTAGTTCTGTTACAAAAATTAACTTGTATAATTTTCCATTATAAGTGCTTCATTCATTTTCTTACACACTATTTTCTTTAAGAGTTCCTCTGATCAAGTTTGAACTACTAGGAGAAAAAATCTGAATCTGATAAGTATGTCAATTGTCTATCAGCCGTTATCTTAATTGCTGATGTTCATTTTCAGTTTTATCTTAGAAAATAGACTTTTTTATTATTATTATTATAATTATTATTAATCATTTCACCCAACCAAGTAATAAAGCCACTAGGATGCAAGGTTTTACTGAGAGTGAAAGAAATTGGAGGGGGGGAATGAACGTGATTCATGAAGACAGAAGATGACAATTGACATTGCATTTAAATTTTGAAGATCATAGTTGACAGGAAATCTGGAAGAAAGTATGACACATGAAAGAAGAAACAATTAGCATAGAACTAGAAATTTCAGCAGTGAAATTTTGAGACTTAGCTACCAATTTACGTTTAAATTCATAAAGTTGAGGTACCAAGGAAGAAAGTTTATCAGACCAATTACCATGAAAATATAGTCAAAAGGAAGCTATGTTACAGCAGTGGGAATGTAACTGAAGCCAAGATGCCAGGTCAGAACTGATAACATCAATGATTCTTCCTTGGATTTTAAGTTAAGACTCTCTACACATGTTGTAGAAGCACCAGATTGGACGTGGCAGCAATATTTGATACATGGACAAATAGTAGACTTATAAATATGGAAGGTAGATTCTGGCATGAAAAATTGTCTAGCATGACATATTGAACTTGACTTTCTTAGCAGCAATTGATTCAATATAACCATTCCACTTCATGTTAGTCAAAAACATGAGATCAAGAAAGCACTGAGTTTCCCTTCTGGGGTTTAACACCAACCATGCTGTGGTTAGCATGAAAACCTCCTCCTACTTGTTTGACTATGCCTTCACTCTCTCTCTTTGTGTGTTATTTCAATAGAGCTTGTTACACCTTCAATTAATTCTATTAGTTTCTTATTTAATATTACAGTATTACAAATGTATTTCTTATAATGCCTTCTCATTCCATTTTTAACAATGTGCTACAGTTCACCTTTGCTGCATTCACAGTTTTGTAAACAGTACAGAATTGGGTGCTTTCATTAACCCCTCTATTCCATGTTGTTCCCACTAAGAAAAAAAAAACAAAAAACATTTGTTAACAGTTTCAAATATGATTTATGCAAAGTTAGATGGGCAAAATGACCAACAAACATCCTGCAACATTTATTAACTAATTACTGGACAATATCCATTTTTAACTTCCTTGGAAATGAAGCTGAGTGTATGTTCAGATGAAAAGTGAACTTTTATTCAGTACTCGAATTCCAGAAGATGAAAGATTTGAATTATGCAACATTCCACTACAACCAAATATAAAGTTCAATCCTGGAGATGCAATCTTTGTTGATGATATTTTTTTTTTAGTTAAAGAAGACTATTCATGAGAAAAGCTACAAATTTTTCATTTGTTAGAAAGGATGGCACATTGGTTTTATTTGCTGGATATATCTGAGCTAGAGTCAAAAGAGAAAAGTTTGTAGCCTGCAACTTCAGAATAGCCAATATCCCTACAACTATGATACCAGTGATTTCTAAATAATATCAGTTCAATCATAATTTACACTCAGTACATGATTACTTTGTTTACAAAAATAAAAATTGTATTCAGAAGTATTCATTTTTTTCTCTCCAAAAACACCATCTCTCTTACTATAAGAAAGAGTGATGGATCAATCAGAATTCATGGAATGTGCTGAATTGTTATAGTTTGTTCTGTTTGCTGGTTTTGCATTCTACTGTAGCAACTGATGTACAGGGTTTCAAGTTACAAATTCTCTCTTTTATGGCCTATAAAAGCAGTTGTATTTTATTATGAGACTTGTGTTTCATTCTGAATAAATCTGCAATCAAAAAAGAATTAAAGAACTTTTGTATTTTCCTTAAATAGCTTTTGAAAAATCATTGATAGCAATATATCAACATAATTGAATAAGGATATAATGTTGGATCATAGGTATGTTATTGAATTAGGATTCACTTGATCTGTAAAATTCTTAATCTAGCAAGACTTTGGAACAATGACTGTTATAACATTATTTAAATGCAATAGGAATTATGATGTTAACTATTATTTTCATTGCTTATTATTTCTTATTGAAAGCTTTTTATTCTTGTTTTTATTGTTACTAGATGGAAGGCTTAGGCCAAGCAATACTATGCTGGTGCATTATAGATTGGCAAAGGTTTCTTGTGGACTTCAGCAACTTGAAGTGTAATCATTTTTGCAGAATCATATGAAATTGAGGCTACTTATATCCACCTAGCAATTTTCAAAACTTAAAGGATAAATTATTTAAAATATTTGCTAAGATTTTCATCCAAGAGTGAAATATGTGATTACATAATTTGCTTTATGAAAACCCTTAATGATTACTAAACTACATGTGTGCATTTTAGGATGAGTGTGATTTAAACAGTTTTATAGAATAGCCATTTTGTGTATGTGTTTATATATTTAATAAAAAAAAGTTTGTTTTTACACTCTAGACTATTGTAAATTTTTAGAAGAAAAAGCAACATGAACCATATTAATTGAAAGGGAATCCACAAATATTCAACAAATTGAAACCATTTATATTTGTAATTCATTGATAGTGACAAGAGGCTTCATGTATTAGTCTATTAGTAGAACTAAACATCAGACTGCAATTATATTTTAAGATTGTAAAAAGTTAAAATGGTTGTTTTGTTTAAATTTATTTGATTTATTGCTATTATGGGTCTCTTTAAATTACTTGTATGTAAAATAGCTACAATTATCTATCCAGAGCTTTCATTTTGTCAATGCCTTTTTTTCGACATGTATTTCATTAACAGACTTAAAGTTTACATTCATAATTATCATAATACCTTTCTATTATTGTCAGCACTTATTTTGTATAACTTAATGGTAAATTATGAAACAATAAGCTATGATTAGAGGCTAGATTATTGAGTCAATGAATAAAACATTAAAATGAAAACCACAAGGTTCACAGTTTAGAATCTCCCATATCATTTGGTAATATTTTATCAACAATAACACACAAACAAATCACCAGGAAAACTAATTCTTTTAATAGATAATTTGTGGCAGCTAGCACATCATTAAAGCCTGTTTATATTTTGCCAAACTCTCTTTAATTTTGCTGCAGGGAGAAGATTTGCCTACAAAGATATCAGTGAAATAATCTGTATACATATCTGTAGTCATTTTATTTATACTAATGCTCACCTTATATAAGGCTCAAGGGCCACTCAAGGTAGATGGTTACTGAAGTTGTTGTATGAGCAGTAAGAGTAAATGCAGATATGTGTGAAAGATAATAGTTAACTCTAGACTTGAAGAGGTTAAGTTTGTAGTGGTTGGGAAAGCATCCTCCTCAGATTCTGTTCAATAAGGTAAAAGCTCTTGAGATGAAGCTATTGAATATGAAGAGAATGAGGGTGGTTTGCCTCAATGTATGTATGTGGCATGGCATGGTGGGTTTTAGCTGGGAGGGTTAGTGAAACTAAGGAATATCGTTTGTCTGAACATTTCCCATAGAAATAGCAATAGTAGCAAGAAGCTTACATTTTGTTTGTGGGAAAGTGGTTGTAAGGTGGAAAACAATTCATCACCCACAAGGCTACATATATGTTTGTTTGTTTGGGTTTTATGGCATATCAACCACTGTGGGTTATTTAATGCCAAATCCAGTTTATATGAATTTTAAATGCCTATTTTGTATGGAATAAAAAACGTATAGCTGGCAACATTATTCTTTACAAAAAACGTATAGCTGGCAACATTATTCTTTACAAAAAACGTATAGCTGGCAACATTATTCCTTACAAAAAACATATAGCCTGCAACATTATTCCTTACAAAAAACATATAGCTGGCAACATTATTTTTTTACAAAAAACTTATAGCTGGCAACATTATTGTTTCAAAAACGTATAGCTGGCAACATTATTTTTCCGAAAACATTATCTGAGGCCTTGCTGTTGGAAGTAGTTTATCGCCGTACCCAGGACGCGGATGTAGTTTATCGTCATACCCAGGACGCGCTACATATATGCTTTTGGACTGTGTGAAGACTGGGTAGTTCCAGGCTAGAAAATGGGAGTAGTACTCTATTTTCAAACTGATCTGACTCTTGTAAAGATTGAGCATAGCAGAAGTTCTGTACTTATTAAAGTGGAACAGAGAACTGACCATTTTTGCAACATTTTTAGTGGTGGATTGTATATCAGTTCCAATTGAGGTTTAGAATGGGCTTAAGTCCCAATAGGCATGGAGAGCATCTGTTAATTGCAATAGACAGAAATATGGGGTCTACTCAGTGATAACAGGATGTTACAAGTTTGGTTTTTGAGCCAGTTTTTCCTCCATTGAATTTGGCAGGCTTTGGTCATTTACATTTTTGGATGTGCGCCCTGATACCTTTGTATCATCAGCATAGATATTCACAAGAGATTGGAGTAATAGTTTATTTTTGTGAATATAAATATGATGCATAAACGTAAATAAAATATAGAAAGGTTTCTGTATGTGAATTTTTTCTTTCTGTTGAAATTTAGGATTTGTTTATATTTCTCAACTACAGAGATTTTGAGAGATTTTTATTTAATTAGTAAAACAAATATTTTGATTTTATTTTAATTATAAATTTCTGTAATAATTAAACTTGTATTCATGAATTAGATCTTTGCTATAGTAATTGAACTCTAGAAATTACATCCAAATTATTGACACACTTGTTAAAATCATTATTTAAAGATTAAGAAATTATAAAATTATCCGTCAGTATGATTTGGACTACTACTTGGATCATCTCAAAGAAGCTCAAAATCTAAATTTCTGTTTGTTTCTAAAACACTTACTGATAATTTTGTTATAAAACTTTTATATTAAAAGAGTGATTCAGTAAGTTCCCAACTTATAGCTGAATTTTTATCGAAACATTAGTGAAAATTTTAATCTATGTGATTAATATTCACCACAGAATTAAGAAGGGTATTGTCAAGGAAAGATCTTGTTGAAACATCAGTATTTGTTGTGTAAAATAAATGTTTTTTTTTTTTTTTTTTTTTTTTTGTTTTTTTCCTCATTTAACGGTTAAATTTTAACCAGAACATATTGATGTTCTTATACTATTTTCTTGTTCACTTTAATTTGTACATTATGAACTTATATACACTCTTGTTCTGGTTCAGATATTTTAACTTTGATAGATTTTTTAACTGTTTTGACTTGAGTCATAACTCAAAAATAAAATGTATACTTCCTATTTCAATGTATTAGTTCAGTTTTTCTTGCAGAGCAAAAGAATATTTTGTTTATTGTTTGTCATTAAAGAAACCTGTAACCACAAGTTGCTTAAAAAGAACGATTGAAAGATCCATGTTTTTTACTATAACTTAAAAAAATGTTCCATTTTCCTTTTGTTGATACAGTGTAACCCGGATATAAGAGAGTTGTCGGGGCCGGGTTTATCTTATATCCGGGTTTATCTTATATCCGGGTTTGGTCTATTTTGTTAGGTAAGTATGGCTCTAATTTGGGACCAGAGAAAATCTCTCTTATATCCGGGTTACACTAAACTTTGGATCTTTTATGACGAGTTGTAGAGTGAACACTGGGGATCTTGTCTTCCAGATAGCACCTGTCTAAGGGTCACTGTTTTAGTGTTACCTTGATGTACAGCTTACTATATGGGAATATATATAGATAAAAAAGTTAAATAAATTGAATAGCTCGACTTGTACAGGAATGGGGACCATAATTTTTACATCATTGCTACTAGACATGTAATTAAATAATTTATTTTTTAATGTTTGAATTTTCAACAAAACTGTGCATCTACATTATTTACTACTAGCCTTGAACATTTCTTTTGGCCAAAGTCTTGCAAACTTAAATGTTCAGTTCTACATTACTAGTAAATCATTTCATTAATTTTTTAAAGTCAGTATTTCAATTAAATGTCCCATACAGATATTTGGTTATTTTATGCCGAATATTTTTCATAGAAGCGTACATTTTAATAACATTTTCTCTCTGAGCAGAATTGTCAGGGAAAAAAAACAAAAAAACATTCGTTGTGTTAAAAACTTATCACGAGTTGCAATATTGAATTCGCTGGACACGAAACTTACAAACAACACCAGTGACGCTAAAAGCTGCCTGGGAACTAAAATAAATTAAATTCCAATGTCTGGGCACTGAAAGGTGCTAAAATGCAATGTTTAAAACCATAAATATGTTAAATTTCACCATGAATTTTTTAAAAATTTATTTGAAGTTTCAACATTCTAGGTATCTGCACGCATTTAAAAAAAGAATACGTGACGAAAAAACACAAAACTTGCGTCAAACTTATCGTCATAATTTTTTTGTGCCATTAAGAAAGATAAGAGAAAATTTAAATATACGTAACGTATGATGAATGATAAATTTTATCCTTTCAGAATTGCAAAGACATTGGAATTTACCATGTTTTTTAGTATCCGACCAGCTTTGTTAGTGTTACCTTGATAAAACTTTGTTAGTTTTTTTTTGTTGTTAATTACAATGCCCACTTATGCATTCTATTATATTTTCTTTTGGCAGTGGCTCAATGGCCGGGTAATAAAGCGTCAATAGGGTCCTATAAATAATAAAATAAAATACCAAAATTGAATACCGAAACAAATTTACCTGGGAGAGTGAGCTGATTCCAAACCAAAGTGTGGAGTTAAATTTTAAGAAGTTCGTTTATCCCACCCTTTTAGTTTTACTGTTAAGGGTGGGATAAACGAACTTTTTTTTTTTAATATGTAATTACATTTTTAGAAATGTTGGAAAAAAAATTGTCAGAAATTGAGAATGAATTATAAACTATTATTAACTGGTTACTATATCTTCTGATTGATTGCTGCTTTTTAAGTTTGCAGTACAGTCAGTGGTTTGATCCTGCTAAAAAAAAAAAAAGAAAAAAAAGATTTTATTAAAAAAGTTTAAGTTTTTTTTATAGATACCGCCATGCATATTACAAAAATAGTTAAAACTTAAGTAAATGTTTTTGAATTTTTTCTGCAAGAAATTTAGTCTTAAAAAAGGAAAAAATGATAGGCTTGATTTTAAACTTTAAAATTTAAAGTTAACACTTGAACGGCCGACAGTATTTTTATGGCATTACGCCATAAATGTGGAAATCCGAAATACTTAAAAAAAAAAAAATCAACTTCAGGACCTATGGCTATTGAACCGTGACTGGGCCTATGAGTACTCAACCGTCAACGATGAAATTGAAAGATCGGTATTTTTTTTTTATTATTAAGGACAGATAAATAATAAAAGTTTTGAATGCGGAGTTTCAAGGCACTTTTTTTCTCTCTCATTAAATTTTAGTGTATCGAAATGTTTCTTTAAAAACGTTTTGAACTAAAAACATAAAAAAAAACAATACATCTCTTTAGAAAAATCCTTAAAGAATCATTTTTTTTATTGTGTGTTAGTGTTACTGTTGTAAAAACAAATCATGGTGACTGTTCATTCCCTTAGTGCTTTACATTTATTACAACCTGAAATTTACTTTGCTTTCGTGTTTACGCTTGGGGAAATAAGCTAATAAATAATGATGCCAAGTGACAAGGAACTGTCCGTCAGACAGCAAACACCTATCGGAGGAACCAAGCAATTTCTGGGAAGAATAGTAGTTTAACCTTAAATTGCGGCTTTGCGTCGTGTATTATTAGGAGTGGGTATTTCTTCGAACTAAAAACTTTTTTTAAAATTATGTGATAGCAAACAAATAACTTTATTTTCTTTGATTTACTGACAGAAAAAATGTGTTTTACAAGGCAAACTGACAAACCCGATATAAGTCGGTGTTACTGTTGTATTCAATTATAAGTCTTACAGTAAGACTTACAAGAGTAAGATGTAGTTTCAAAGTTGCTTACATAAAGTTACACATAAAAAATTCATAGTGCTCCAACTACTCATTATTAAAGAAAGATTTACTTAGTTTTTACTTACTTTAACTTAGTCATAAAAAAGTCAAACAAATAATGAAATAGTTTTTTTTCACTTGACATTGAATCAAACAGCGTGGTAGACATTTTTAAAATGCCTTTCTTTTTATTTTAATTATCAATTCTCAGTCAGCAGTTAAGTTACCTTGACCATTCTTCAACCTCAAATTTTGCACAGAATTTTCTTGTTTATCATTTCGAAACAAAATGGTTTCACTTTTAGTTTAATTAATAATTCATTCCGTCTCGATTTTTATTAGTTTCCTACGGAAGATTAGTTTCTTTGAATTAAAAATACTTCTGCAAAAATAAATTGGAGCGATGAATTGATGAAAACGCCTTTAAACAGTGATTTCTTGAGCAAAAATTAGATTATATAATCAGATTTAATTGAATGATTCAATTATTGTTTATTTTTAATTTTATTTATTAAAAATGCAGCCTCCTGAGTGCTTACAGTTCGGCTATCATCAACTAAGGAAGACGTGTTAAAGTTTGGTTTTTAAACTCAATCTCTGTTTTTAGTTTTTCAAATAACCTTGAATTTGTTCAAAGCAATTCATAAATAAATGATCCCTGAAGTCTAGGTTCAATTTTGTATCGAGTTTAGTTTGCATTTGTTGTTATTCATTTATTTTTGCTGGACAATTTTTCGTTATACCCTCACTAACTTTGCCTGCCTTTTTTTTTTTTTTTTTTTTTTTGCTTTTATTTCGCGCCACTGTGTACTGTAATCCTTGTAACCAGTCAAATCTTAGTATCTTCCAGCAGTCGACTTATAAGTTTCATCATGCTGGAACAAAATCGCACTATTTATTTTTTACTCGTAATGTTTTGTTTTTGTTTAGCAAATTAATGTCTTTATACTCTCTCTTAAAACTCACGTAGATACTTATTCAAAATTTTTTAAACCTTCTTTCATTTAGTTTGTACTTTCAGCTATGTAAGTCCAACTTTTTCATTTTTTTTTTTTTTTATATTATGAAGTAACAGGTGATTTTTTTTCGTTTTTGTTTTTCGAGTGATAAATTCCATAAATTTAAACTAAGAATTTTAAATCGTTCTCCGCTTCCTTCTCTATTTTTCATTTTAGGTATTTTGTTTGGAGTCTTGAATTTTTTAGAATCGTATGTTTTTTACTGGACGGAGGACAAATTTAGAATTTAAAAAATAAAATCTTATTTTCATTTAGAATTTTGGAATTTCTTCTCAAAATGGGTTCTTACTTTCTACATTAGAACATATTTTCCAAAATTGGTCCTTAGCTTTTAAAATTTTTATTTTTTTTTAATTTTATGTTTTTCAAAATATACACAATAGAAAAGTGTAAAATCATTTGAAACTTAACTAATTATTTATTGATTATCTAAAATTGTTGCTTGATTGATCCATTAAGTGTTTAAAACTTTTCAAATCTCTTGAATTAAATAAAAAAAAAATTGCCTTGGAGTAACAGTTACTCATCCATAAATGAGTTAGCTGTTTTACATTTTGTAGTTTTACTTCAGCAAGTTAACAAAATTATTTACATCAGTTTTTTTTGTTTTTTTTACAAAATATTTTGTGGTTTGGTTATGAACAAAGTTCTTATATCAACTTTAGTTTTAACAAGTATTGTTATTCACAGAAACATCTCAAATTGATTCTACTTTATTTTAACCTTGTCACATACTGTAAAAGTAAAGAAAAACAAGGACAAAAACATGAAAGAATTCAAGAATTTAAAACAATAAAGGCTTGTCTAGTTATGAAATGTATGAGGTGTCATGACTTTATTAAAATTAGTGCCCTCATATTGCTTTTAATCCATTTAGATCCTGGCTTTCAACAGGCATATGTTATTTTTTTCTATAAATTATTTCTAATAAATTTACATACTAAGTTTTTCAAATGAAAGTGTTAGGTTACACAAAAATTGTCATTTAATATAATCATTTTTCATGTTTCTGCTAATATACAGCCTTCTTCAAGTGTATAATCCTTTAGGAAAGAGTGGATGTCTATGTATGGAATCACATTCATTGTCCAAATTGCTGGAAATTGAATCACCTGTGCTGATGGGAATGAGTTTTTACCAACATTTCTTTACTCTTTGCCAATTTTTTCTTGTAAAAAAGAAAAATAGTCCTCTCTTTTTCCTTGTGGAAGGCTGTAGACTGGTTCAGCCAAAATGTTATAATAATAATATTATTAACACAATGTGTTCAGCTATATTATTTATGAAGCCTTGCTTAGCTTTTGCATAAGGCTCACTTGCCCCACAAGTAGGTAGCATGCAGTCAGGATTGAACAAGAGTAATGAGCAACCAGACTAGCTTACTAACCATTATACCAAGGTATCCATTTTCTTACTAAGCTTAGTTTAACACAAGGCCACAAGTATGGGGCACCCAATAAAACTCACTCACAATTATAAGTCCAGCTTGTTAACCATTATATTATATATAATATGGCACCTGCAAATCTTGACATTTCTTAAAATCAATATTTTAAAATATTTTCAACCTTATTTGAGGATTTTTCTTTTTTTCCAGTCTGCTGATAGCCAAGCTATGGAGGGTGGAGGTGACCACCGAGAAGCTCGGCGCCCTATGAATTCTTTTTTTATATTTTGCAAACGGCACCGAAGTATGGTACGTGACTATCATCACAACCTGGATAATCGAAGTATTAGTCGTATTCTTGGTGAGCTTTGGGCTACTTTGGACCCAAAACAAAAGCAGCAGTACACTGCAACTGCTAAACAAGTAAGCTTCCTTTATTACTTTTAAGATATATTTATTATATAATGAAAACACTTAAACTAATGCTTGATCACATTCTCGTACAAATATATGCTTTAAATATCTTTTTTAATATTAATATTTTTATTGGACTGAGATTGCATTATAGTTTTTGTTACAGGATTTATCTATACCCACTTTAGTAATCAGAAGCAAAGGTATTAGGTTGGTGCAAAAATAATGTCGTTTTCTCACATATGATGATATTACTATGTGAGAAAACGACATTATTTTTGCACCAACCTAATATATGTAGTCTTTTATTTGAAAAAAAATTTAGAAAATTCTGTCTATTCCAAAATTTTAAATGTAATTCAATATTATGATATTCTAGAATTTGTAAGAAACAAAAGTGTAGAAAATTACTTGATATATTTTGCTTATCCATAATGGTAGGTGTATTTTTAGTCAGTAACACTAAGAATTGAACAGAAATTTATATTAAACCCAGTTGTCTTGAGATAGAGCCAACTCTTTGGTAAAATGCTGCTGTTAATAATAGGCTTTGAGAATGTATGATTCTGACAAATTTCAAAGAAATATTAGAATTTAATAGTAATTGATTATCTCTGAATGAAAGAATGTTGGGTAATGTTTAACCTTCATGCCTGCAAAAAAATATTGTCAAAATGACAGTTATTCACTTGACACTATTATTACTATTATACACTTTTGACTGCTTTGGTAATGTTTATTTACAAGATTCTAAAAAATATGGGAACCAAGTACAATGTAATATTTATTATTTACCATTTTATAAAGAAAGAAATTTGAAAAGAAGTTTTTCAAAAATTTATGAAAAAAATTAGAAAATTATCAAAATATCTAAACCAACTACAATGCAATATTTGCAGTAAAAATTACAGACATTCTGTAATTAAAGACAAGGAAAACTTTGTCCACTCAATAAATATGGAGATAAACACTCAATATTGAGTGTTTGTGGACTCGCTTAAAAAGAAAAAAGAAAACAAAAGTCTGTAAAATGCATTTTCTTTTCAAAATTTATAATTAGTTATTTGTGTTTATTTAAATTTTCTTGTTCAGACATTTTTATAAATTTATGAATAAAAAAAGTTTCCTTTCATATTTCTTTATAAAATGGTAAATAATAAATATTTCATTATAGTTGGTTTACATATTTTTATAATTTTGTAAATATAAAATTTTCTTGTACATAAGCAATCTAATAAATTTTCTAGAATAAAGAAAATGTATAAATCTATTTTCATGTCTTTTGGTTTTATTAAAATTATAATCATGACTTTTTAAAAGAATAAAACATTGCCAAAGAAGTTAATAATGTATACAGTAATAGCGGTGTCAAGGGAATTTTGACACACTTTTTTCTTGTTTTCTTTTCTTTTTTTTTTTTTCTTTTTTTTTTTTTTTTTTTTTTTTTTTTTTTACAAGCATGAAGGTTAAACATTGCTGAATGTTGAATAGTTTTGTTTACCCTTTCCTCTTGAGTGTTTTTTGTTCTATTGCAGTACAAAGATGCCTTTCTTAAGGCAAATCCAGATTATAAATGGCATAACAATGACAAGTCACATTTGATGTCAACAAATAACTATGCTCTGAATCAAGAGCTGACTGATCCTGACAAAAATAATGAAAAAAGTGAGTAAAAAATTTCTTTTTGTCAAAAATTGGTTTGTTGTATTTATAGTACTTATTACTTAAAGGCTACCAAAGGTGACCATTAAGCCAAATATCAGATCACTTCCTAATTTGTATAACTATTTTACCTATGCTCAAAAATCATTGCATATTTTGTTAAGTACTTTGTTAGCACTATTAGATTTTCACATACGAGTTGTTTATAAAGAAATCAACAATTCAAAAGAGATGCCTCTAACACAGCAAAAAGTTATAGACATTGCATAAAATAAAAACTACTTGGTATATAATTTTTAGATTATATACAAATAAGGGGGACTACTCTGTAAAATTATCAATTTTTATATAAAATTTTTTTTTTTTTTCATAAAATAAAGGTATTTTATGGGCTCCATTGTTTTCATACAGCAACTAGTAATTTTTTTATTCTACTCTTTCACTGTTTCTATTTTCAACTTTTGTAACAAAAACAAGCATAAAAAAAAACTGAATCCTTATTACTGTTGTTAGTGAAATATTGCCTCCACACTCGAGCCTATAAAATCAATGCTACTATCCATAAGAATCGATACTCTTTCTGCTTTATATTAATGATCTGTCTAAGAACAGTCTCATTGTTAATAATATGATGCAGATGATACCACAGTGTATGAGTGCCCTTCCAAAAATCTAGATGACTAGCGCTTGGCAGCTGATCTCTTATCTGACCTGGCTCTAACAGTCAAATGAGGGGGAAAACTGGCTTGAAACTTTCAATACCACAAAAACCAAGCTGGTAATTGACTCTGAATTCTAATCAATCACAATGAATAGTTGCACTCTCAAAGAGGCTCATTGCTTTGTGCATCTATCCATCCCAAACTTCAAGTGAAACTCATATATACAATGTATAGCTAAAGATGTTTTTTTATATCACTCCAGAAAGTTCCTGGCTCCACACCCACCATGCTCTATCTTTATAAGAATCAGATCAAAAATGGAGTATTGCTACTATCTGGGCTGGAGCTGCCCAATTTCTCTCTTTATTCTTGGTAGTGTTTATACAGCTTTGTCAGTGGTGAATTATTTTCCACCTTACAACCCTTTTCCCATAGATGCAATGTCACAAGCCTCTCATTATTCTATAATTATTTCCATGAAAAATGTTCTGACAAGCTACATTTCCTAGTTAATTAGAATATAGAATATTTTTATTGATTATTAACATGTTTATGTAATTATTATATCATGGGTAGGATTTACTGATTAAAACTTTCATTTACTATAATATTTTAACATGATACAGCAGCTACTAAAATTATTAGATATCGAAAATTCTTTAGTACACTTTGTGTGCATGCATTCCTTCTTGAAAAATTTGTAATAGCACACTGATGATGATTGTTGATCTTGGTGCAAGAAGATGAATGACATTACCTTGTAATATCAGTGCTTAAAACTGGAATTTGATGTATTCTATTTTTTTATGCCTTAAATTTATTCAAAGCAAGTTTCAGTACTTGATCTGTATATTGTGTATCTCAATTCAAGTAGAAAATAATTGTCAGTGGTTTGGAATTAATGCAAGTGTTACTGACATAACAGGGCTATTATCTGTGTAATCTTTCATTTCAGTGGAATGTTACAATGAAAGTCCTGATGATAGCAACAATATGGATGTTCTATTTATGGCAATACAACAGAATAACAAAGAAGATTTTGCAACACAAGTACTTAATGAAAATAAAAATGACCCACATATTGCAGATGTTGCTGGAGAGGTATGTCAGTTTGTTTAAATTTTTAAAATGGTACAGTTATCCTCTTGCTCCTTTTTATTTGTTTTACTAACCTGATAATGGTTATATATAATTCTTGAAGTGAACCAACTTTGACACAAGGCCAAGCTCTTGGAGCATCCACCAAAGTTGAAATCTCTATCTTTGGTTTGAATGGGTTAATAAACTAACCATCACTTTACAATAGCCAAATGCTCATTGCTTGGTGTTTTATTTTAATTTTTATAAAATTAGTTCTATTTTATGTTGACTTACTAAGAGAATTTTTTCTGCACATTTGCATTCAGTTTATTCTACATTGATTAAGGTTTTCATCTTGGTTATTGTCACAATGTTTCAACTGTTATACTTTCTGGATTTATTTAAATGCCTGATGTAGTTGGTAACTTTCTGGGAATATCAAAATGAATCCTTTATTCAATCTATGGGGTCAATTATTCTAATTCTGCTGTTCTTGCTAGAGAAAATCATATATGAGTTAATTCTTTCTTGTGAAGTCACTTATCAGCTTCTTCCTATTTAACCAGAGCACTACCTAACCCAGACATTGAACTCAATTACCAGGTATCTAGATATTCTATGTGAGTATAACAAAAATAGTGACTATTCTGAATAAATCAGTGTATTATAATGATAATGTCAAATTCAGTGTGTGTCTTTTTTTTTTTTGCTTTATCTGATCTCAATTCCAGCACTAGGAATTAGAGAGGAATGGTAGAGATTAATTAATGTCCTTCTAAATGATTATCTTATGATTAATAACCAATATAGAAATTTTTGTTATTGATACTTCAAGTTTTCTCTTTGTTATTCTTTTTCAACCTTATTTATGTATTTTATTTTAATAAGTAAAGTAATTAAACTGTTAGTCTGTCAAAGAGCCAAAAGAAAAGTAGTATGGGTTCAAGAAGATGGAGTTGCATTCATTTTCCAAGTAGAGAAACCCTACTGGCTGCTTTGAAAATTGATATTCAAAATCTTGTTTGAATGCTAACATATGGTATCTCAGCAAATACATAACTGAGAAGGCCTTTTTAAATCTTTAGAAATTAATGCTTATAGCATTTCCAGTTAATATTTTAATGTGTATTTTGACCTGCTTAGTAAATATCAATACATATACCTACATTGATTGTTATATTACTTTTAAAGCTTACTTACATTTTTTTCAGTTAAACTTAAAATCCGTTAATTTTGGGAGCTTTGAAAAAATGCATCATTTCTCTTTGGGTTTAGAATGCCATATTATTATAACTACTACCACTACTACATTGAATTGATCAACTTATTTATTTTTATGCTTTCAGGCAGTGTTTAAAAAATAATGAAAAAGATTAGAAAAATATTGCAACTTGTCTTTTGACTTTGTATGTGCATTATATTATATACTCAATAATAATATCATTATAAAACTTTGAAGAGACATTTTATTTGAATCACTGTTCTTTTCTCATTATTATCATAAATTAAATAACTTAATCGTTGTGTAGGCGTACTAGAACAAAATGGAATTGATAAGCTGGGTTCAAATTCCAGCCAAGGCAGTTTATGTTCACTTAACACTAATGCTTTGGAAAGGCATAAATTCCTTCCTTCTTTTCTCTCCACAACTATAAGTTGAAATAACAGGGAAGCCTGTGCCCTCTAGTATTGTTTGATTATCATTCTGAATTCAAAACCACAGAGAACATGAAACCACTCCGCTATTTTTCCTATGAAGAATCATAGCAATATATAGCTTACAGATTTTAAAGGAAATGTGGTTGTTGAAAGCCATGATTATCTATATCTTGAAAGGACATCACACTTAAAGAGGTTATTAAATTTAATATAATGCTATATTTTCTATTCTAATACATTCCCATTACTTGTGTGACTAGACTACTGCTTCTACAAAATATTTCTTGTTTTTCTTTTAGACTTCTATTAAAAAGCAGATATCTAACCTCTTAAATATTTTAGCTTGATTCAGTGTGGTTATTTTAAATCTCTCTTCCACAGCTGCTTATTTGCTCATTCAATCCATATAAGTCTCAGTTGATTTTATGATTTGTAGGAATGAGCAGTATCAAACAACTGTTAACCAAATGGTTGAGGCTCTAAGTAGAATTTACAAAACAATTTTCACTTTGTACCTAGAACATTGTTACTCATCCAATAAATCCGCGTCGATGCAAGGGAGATAACCTCGTTGATTTTTTTTTTTTTTTTTTTTTTTTTTTCTTTTGATGTAAAATGACAATCATAAGGCATCATGAATGAACAGTAACTATATTGACTTTCTTAAAGTTTCAACCGTTCAGTATTTTTTTTATATCATGATGAATATAACTATAGGTTCAAAACTGAGTATAATTTTTTGGTCTATATCCTGTATGATCACATTCTTAAAATTATTTAAATTACCTAATGTTTCTCTAAAATTGTTATGATTTTATTTTAAAACTACTCATAAAAGTTATTGACATATTTAAAGTATACTTTTAGAATATTTTAGAGCGTTGTCATTGAATAATTAACCTCTTAGTACTCAATACCTTAGTAATTTTTTTTTTATCTCTTTGGATGGTGAATTTTTTCTTTTGTTACAATGTCATAAATTTGTATCATCATTAAAAAAAAAAAATTATTTATTTATTCAGTCTTCCTTATTAAGTCAGAAGGATAATGTTTGCTCATCAACTACTCTAAAGCATGAACCAGGAAATGAGGATGAAAGCATAGAGTACACAGTGAAACAGGATTGGACCTATAAAAATGAAGAAAGCTGTATTCACATCCCACACAGCAAATTCCCTGAATATCCTGCCAAAGACTCCTCACCTTCCACATCAAGCCCTACCCACACAAGCAAAGATGGCAATGAATCTGATGGCAGCAAAAGCCATCAAAGTGATGCCAGTGGAGATGTCAACTGGACAAAAATTAGTGGCTTTGACAATTGCCGACAAGCTGATTATATATACCGAGAAGTTCATGTGCCGACACGTAAATCTAAAAGAACAAACAAAGGAGCTATTTATAAGAATCTTATTGCCACTGGTGCATTACCTGCCTCCCGAGAACGGTTAGCTGAGATTCAGACTATCTACAATGTTAATTCAGATGATGGGTAAGTGTCTTCAGTACTTCAGTATATTTTTGGTATTGTAACAGTTTTGCATAGTTATAAATATTCATTTTTCTCAGATTAAGTATCTATCATGACTATTCAATTTATTAAGAATTCTTTCTGGCTTACAAACATTATAAAAAAAAATGTTTTCCTTTTGAATTTGTGAAAGAATTAATGGCAGTATATGGAGTCATTTTATATGTTAATGTAGAGATTGCTAAAAAAAAAAAAAAGAAAAAAAAAAGAGCATTGCATGATGAAAAAGACACCAAACTTGAAAACAAAATTTTATCATCTAAATGCTTATGTTATTATTAAGAGGAAAGATCGAAGTTTATTTTAATTATTTTAAAAATTTTTTTTTTTTTTTTAAGGACATTCTAAATTTTGAAACCTTGTTTCTGTTCGTATCACCAGAACTAGCAAAATAACATATAATTTTTAACACATTTTTTTTGTATGACACACATTAATTTGGAAAATCTTGCGTCAGGTTTGGTGATTACAATTTAAAAGCACAAGGCTTTGAGGAATGCAAATCATGTTTTTTTTTTTTTTTTTTTTTTTTTTTTTTAATTGGACCCCCCTAATCAGCTCTGAATTGTAACATACAAAACTCAATAAAACAAAGATATTATTTAATTTCAAATGCTTTTATTTGCTTTTAGTTATTTTTATGAATATGGACAATATTTTCTGAAAGCAAAAAAAAATTTTTGATGAAAAATGAATTTATAATACAATTATTTGTTATTTCTTTAATTGTAATAGATTTTTACATTTAAGTTGTTAAAATATTATAAAGTTAGTTAAAAGCCGCATTGAGTTTCCTAAGTGTCCTTATGAGATAGGTTTTTTTTTTTTTTTTTTTTTTTAGCACATTGTAAATTGTATCATTTTGATTAATCAGATGATCCGCAGTAATTAAGAAATGTAATTTTGTGTTTATAATTGGGCTGTAATTATAAAGTACAGAAGACCAACCAGAATACAATTAAGTTGCTTTATTTGAGCTAAGCATTGTTTTCCACTGTTAAGACCTTTACTTTTGTGAAACACCTGTGGAGAAGTTAATTTGATTTTTCAGTTTCATCTTATGAAATTTATGATTTTATTTTTATATTAATCTCAGTTATGACATTTTTCCATAAATGAAATATCAAAATTAATAATAAAATGAATGGAAATACAAATAACACAGTAAAATGTAATAAATGTACATAAAATTATAGTATTTTATGTACACTTATGATAAAATTTCATAAGAAAGGTACCTATAAATTAGATACCTTTCTTATGAAATATGAAATTTAATCTCACTCTTAAGTCTTATTTTAATTTCTTTATAATATATTTTCCATAAAGCATCGTAAAAGTGAAAGCTAAGTACAAAAAAAAAATTAGAGCACTGAAAGTTTTCCTTAAAAATAATGAGGTAAATAATTTGTTCACTTAAATGTAAATAATTTCAGTTTCCTCCTTCTGTAGAACAAATTACCCTCATGGAATCCGTCAATATGTCATTCATCACCTGTCAAGTGATGTGAAAGTTTATGACCTGCTTTGTTTTATTTTCAAATTACATCTTTTTAGTGCAGAAGCTAAGTTAAACTTGGTTCAAAATATTTTAAATAAACATTATAATTTCTGATTTTCTTAAAATCAGTTTTGAAAAAATAATTATTGGTATTTAAAAGAATTTCAAAGTGAGATTTTCATTTTTTTTTTTTTTATAAAATGAAAAGATTTTTAACGAAAATTTTGGATGTGCTATGAACGATTAAAAAATGTAAAAAAAAAATACCCCCAAAATACCTTTATCTTTCCGCTTAATAATAACAAACATTTAGACGATAACATTTTGTTTTCGTCAACTTTGGCGTCTTTTTCATCATGCTATGCTCTTTTTTTTAGTGATCTTGTGGAGGTACCTATGTTAATGGATAATAAAAGTATTACTTTGATTGATATATGTATAATTTATTCTGGAATAAAAAGTATGTCCCATATTTTGATTTTAAATATCCTATTATAATTGTGCTTGTCCCTCTCTGTTAGTTCATACAACCATTACAACCTGTCAATACCTCATAAATGAACTATTCTCTTTTGATCATGTGGAAAGAGGGAGAAAAGACGCTACTTGGTTTCAATGAGAAAATGAAAGAAAGAATATAGAAGTAGAGAGAGAGACTCAGGTCAAGCTGATAAGAACAGATACTACACTTTGATCTTAGCCAAAAGGCCGAGAAGACATGGTAACCATGATAGTTGTGCTATTTTACAAATGTATATCTGGCTACTTAAATTTGAGGATACCTATGTACCTTTATGAGATTGCTAAAAAAGAGCATAGCATAAATAAAAAGGGTCTTAAACTTGATGAAAATAATTTTTGTTAAAAAATTTTTTTTTTTTTTTTTGAGTCAGCAAAATTGACAGATAATCCATCATGTCAACCATTTTTTTCCATTTTATATAAAAAAAAAAAAGAAAATCTGTTTCAAATTCTTTTAAAAAATCAATCATAATCTTTTCAAAATTTTATTTTAAGAAAATTATAAAGTTTATTTAAAATATTTTCAAACAAACATTACTTACTTTCTGCACCAAAAAAAACGTAGTTTAAAAGCAAGACAAAGCGGGTTTTAACATTTGGTGTCACTTGATGGGTGATAAGTGATGATTTCATCATGTATTGACAGCTTATATAAGGGAAAGTTACCATATGCAAGGACAGAAGTGACATAATTATTTAGTTTTAAGTGAACCAACTCATTTACCTCATTATTTTTAAGGAAAACTTTCAGCACTGATCTTTGTGATCTCTTTTCGCTCCATATGTGGTCACCACCCTCTGTGGGATCAGGTTGAAATCATAGACAAAGAACATCATTGGAAAATTCGTAAACTTAAGGAATCGGCACACAAAAATCTCCTGGGTCAACCAAGCAAAGAAATGAATACAATATGGGAACCAGTAATAAGGAGTGCCAGAGAAAAGCAATAACAAAAATTGCAGTATGAGCTCTGGTAAAAAAAAAAACATGCAATGATAACAGCAAAAATTGCAATATGAGCAGTGGTAAAAATGGTTGTGAAGACATTAAGTCCCAGAAATTAATACACAGATGTCTTTAAGGACACATGGCACAGTGGGTAAAGGTGTTGGCTAGATCCAGTGACAGGACCCAAAGAGTCCTGTCACAGTTAAGACAGTAGATAACTTGGAGAGGTGACTTAACAGGAGATTAACATGGAACTAGAACAGTCTAACTCGGTGAGCGAAATAAAGGGTTCAGTTCGACATTCCAACCACCTGAAGAAGGCTGGAGCGTACAACAGTCAAGACATGATAAATATGAAGACAATAGTCCGAATAATTAATATTTCATTTATGGAAAAATATCATAACTGAGATAATATAAAAATAAGATCATATAAATTTTATAAGATGATGCTAATACTCGTAGGTACCTTTCTTAGTTGAAATTGAAAAATCAAATTAACTTCTCCACATGTGTTTTGCACAAACAATTTGCAAAACGAAAGGCCCTAACAGCAGAGAACAATGCTTAACTCAAAAAATACAACTTTTTATTGTATGGCTGGTCTTCCATACATTTGAATTACAGCTGTTTTATGGACATAAAAGCCATCTGGAATTAGTTTTTTTTTTTTTTTTTTATACCATGTGGCTCTTCTGATTGTTATAAGCTATACAATTTATAATGCTAGAAGATAGATCTACTTAATAACACTACTGACTAAACTGAACAGCGTTTTCACTAATTTTATAATATTTGCATATAGTCAAGCAAATAATTAAAAAAAAAAAACAGCAGTTATCTCTTGAGATATTTTTTAAATCATTTATTTAATCTTCAGGAGTGAGATTAAAGAAACTCCGTTCCATGAACAGCCTATTCGCAGGATCAAACGTACTGCTTCTGAGTCAGACACACATCCTGATAAACGTTATAAAACCGGGTAAGTTTTTCTCTTGTATTCTAAAAGCACAATCAAAAACAAACTTTAAACGATTTATGCTGAACAAAATGTCTTTCTTTCTCTAATTACAATTATATTAATATTGATACTCATTTTATTGATTGTAATTTTTTCAAAATTTGTTTTATTTAGTTAATTTCAAAATGATTTGTCATTTCCCTTTGATTAGCAAGAAAAATAAAACTTTTGGGCTCACAAAAAACATGTCAAAAAGACGTTTATTCCTATTACTATATAGCTTTTGACTCTCTTGGAAATGTTTGTTTACAAGATTATAAAAATAAGTGAACCCAGTACAATGCAATATTTATTATTTATCTTTCATAAACATCAAAAATTTATTAAAAAAATTACAAAATTATCAAAATAAGTAAACCAACTATAAATCAGTATTTATTATTTACCATTTTATAGATAAATAGCCACAAAAACAAGTGTTATATTCATAATTTTATAAAAAATATCAATGAGCTATAAAACAAGAAAATTTTTATGTTTAGTTTTTCCTTCTGCTTGTGCTGTTCGGCATTGCAGGGAGATACAGTCGTCCGTCAGTGGCAAGGCAAGTGGCCTGGAAAAGAGACATCTTGTGTGCTCTTAGAGTGTCTGTCACTGAGTCACTCCAGTGTCTTCTTGGTCTGCCTCTCGCTCTCCAGCCAGAGTACCTGAGGGTGTATGCTTGTAGAGCTGATTGGTTGATAGGCATACGAGTAAGGTGTCTGAATTACTTGATCCTCTGTCATTCAATGTGTTGTATGATTGGTATTGCTCCTACCATATTTCTTATTGCCTCATTCCTGGTCTTGTTCACTGCTTTTCACAGGCATTTCATCTCACAAGTGATCAGTTTCTTCTCAAGGGTTTTTTTTTAGGGGCCATGTCTGTTACTGGTATGTCAGTGTTGGTAGGAAAATGGTGTTGATGAGACTTGCCTTGGTGCTCCTGGAAATGCTAGGATGTTTTAGAAGAGGAGCAAGTTGATAACTGACTGACTGCGTTGACTTTCTGACATCTGATCTTGATTTCTCTGTCTAGTTTGCCATTTTCAGTAAATATGCTGCCCAGATATTTGAATTCACTGGTTTGCTTTAGCTGGGTTCCCATGATGTTAATGTCCAGTTTTTCTGGTCTCTTGCTGAGAAAATTTTAATAAACATATCTATTTTGCTTTTTAAAATAATAAACATTGCCAAGGGAGTCAAATGTGTATACAGTAATAGTGAGGTTAAAGGAATAATCATCGTTAAGAAATAACTTTTTTTTTTTTTTTTTTTTTTTTTGCCAGTATGAAGGCTAAAAATTGCCAAAAATAGTATCTAAAAATTTTGCCCATGTAAAAGAGTCTACATTCAGACTAGTTCAAATATGCACCTACTTTGCATGTCAATGTTTCTTTATATTGATTATAACAAAATTATTACAAAATAATTGTACTTTGTGCTAGGATAGAATATCAAAAACAAATTAAGGGAAGTAATATTTTTTTCAGACCAACAACACAAATACTACTAAGGAGAAATATTGAGCTCAAGGGTTTTATCTCAGAATCAAGATAATTCTTAATTAATTTAATATCCTTACTAAATACAATCATAAATCACTTAATCCATTTTATTGTGTAGTTTCAAAATATTACATTATCTATGATGTTTTAATTTTTGATATCTGCTACTTTTATTTTTGTTAAGCATTCCTAGATAATAAAAAATAGAATTAATAAAGTTTATTACATTTAAAAAAGAAAAAAAATTAATTCCTCTACCTCTGTTCTTTTAAAGAAGCTAATTTATTTAGAGTGATATAGTCTTTAATTAAAGACAATGTGCTTTGATTTATTTTTATCTCCTACTTTTATTTATATTTTTCTTTATTCAGGGATTTTGATTTGGATGCAAAAATTGCCACTCTTCCAGCCTGCTCAATGGATGTTTTAGAAAAGAATCGCAAAAATGTCACCAGGCCAAAGTCTTCTCCAGAGAATTCACGGCGGTCATCAGGAGGTATCAGTACACATGGTAAATAAACACTTTTCACTAATATCTATCTATGTATCTCCTGTGCGTGTGCATGCTCACAAGCACCTCTGCTGACAAGTGGACCAAACAATTACAAAAAGGTTTACCTACAAAACTCTGGAGTTGGGGTGCTAAATATAACATCAATCAGCCAAGTGACAAATTTTATATTTGTATTAATCCTTTCTTTCTCTTTCTCTCTCTCTAATATATATATATATATATATATATATATATATAGTGTGTATTTTGGCAGCATTTTTTCATTAAATAATATAGACAAATGTTGTCTATTTATTTTATGTAAATTCTTTTCATATAGACAAAAGCCGAAAGCTTAGATAGGATTAAAAAATATGTATCAATATTGTGATTTTCTTTCTTCATTTAATGATAATGTTATTTAGCTTATCAGACGATATGAAAAGAATTTGCATAAAATAAATAGACGACTCTTGTCTATATTATTTAATGAAACATGTGTGTGTAATAGGGGAAAAAAATTTAAATTCTCAACATCCTCTTCCCTTCATGCGCAGTTACATCAATATAAACATTGGTTTAGTCTGATGAAGTCCTACTGGATGAAACACATTGCATGAACCGCCCCCCCCTTTTTATTTTAGAAAATGTTCTTGACATATAAAATTTGTGTACTTATATATATATATATATATGTGTGTGTGAAAAGTGTGTATATATATATATATATATATATATATATATATATGTGTGTGTGTGTGTGTATAATTATTTATATATTATATACGCGGTACTTATTAGAAAGCGCTCAATATCAGAGATAGAGCTAACATATAACGAGCTCACATCTATCCAACCACATATATATATATATATATATATATATATATATATATATATATATATATTAGAGGAAAGATTTATGACAAAAATGTGAAAAACATTTTGTGTGATGCATTTTATCCTTTTAGGACTTCATTGGACTAGGTAAATGTGTCACACAAAAACTTTTTCTGCTTAGTCATACATCTTTCCTCCTAAGTTGTTCTTGATGTATGAAAACTTATATATCATTATTATGTGTGTGTATGTGTGTATATATATATATTGTGTGGAATGGTTTACAACTTTTGTGGGTGTTATTTGTAGTATTGAGCAGTGAAAAAAATTGTACCAAAGTTTATTTACTTAAAACTTCTGCTTTTAACACATTTTAGAAACTATTAGTGGTAAAATTTCTCTTTCTTTGTGGCTCAATAAAGACATATTTACTATGATTGTAACTTGCAAAATATTTTTGTCTTTCTTTTTATTTGCAGTCATGAAAACTGACATGCTTTTAGCTCCCCCACGCCGGCAAAGGCATCCTGTTTCTTCCCCCATCATAGGTAGTCGTAAAAGAAAACAATCCAAGGACTCAATTATGAGAATTGTTCCTTTGTCTGAAGAGTACAGGCATCGTCTTTCATGTAAGTAACATATTAATTATGTATCAGTTACAAAGAATTTAAGATCTCATAATACTTACATAATAAATGTATGTGAATAAGATATATACACAAAGTTGCAATAAGCCTCACGGATGTCATCATAAAAAAGCAAAATAATTTGGTTTTATTACTTGTGTTCGATATTTACAAGTTAAACACTCTTATGTGCCATGTCCATTCAGGGGGTGGGTGATCATGTCTCTCCATAACTTCCTATCCTTTGTAGCTGAGTAAGGTTTATCTTCTCACCATCTTACCCAATCCCTGTTCTGACATCCAGTCATACTAGCTCATTAGGTAGGTTACTTACTGCTTTCTTCTGTTTCTCTTTCCTTCTTTGTCCTGTGAATGTTAAATTCTCCAATACCTCTTTTCTCCTTATGGGTCTTAAAAATTTCAACTGTTTCTTTTATTATTCTAAGTATAAGCATCTTTTTGTTTCTTTTTTAGCTTTTCAAATGCAAAAAATGAAATAAACTTGATAAAACTATATATGTAATACTACCTAGCTACTCAATAGCAACTACAAATGAAAAGATTTTATGCAATTTGAATGTAAAATTTGTTACAGTTAATTAAATCTCATCATTTTTTTAAGTAACACAAAATAAAAACAACCTTAATCCTTTATTATTCAACACACTCAAACCTGCCCTATAAATATTGGTTTTAAATGTGTCACTGTTTGCAAGACTTCCTGTATTATTTACAATGATGTCATATATTATGCTAGAGTATACATGGGGTGGGTTAAACATTGAGAGCTTATAGTTACACAGCAGGTTTAGGTGGGTTGAATACTAAAAACAGGAATTTACAAAATAGATTGCAAAAAATGTTCCTAAACATCTATGAATTTAAATAAAGCTTATATTATAAAAAATGATTTTTTTACAAAACACTACATTAGTGCAGTCAGTAGTCATTCATCATAAAAAGTTTGACTATAATTTTAACTTAAAGAATGCACTTATAATTAAAAAAAAATGTAATTTATTAAAATGAAAATGTGTTGAGAGTGAACTCGTTTTGGAATCTTCTTTAGTACATTTATATTCTGAATCATACAACATATTTCCCTTCCTCACAAAACTTGCTATTACAACATGGGATAAAAACAAACCATAGAAAAATGAATTAAATTAATCTAGTTACACTAGATGTTAAGAATTTAAATGTAAAGCTATACCTTTAGATGATAAAATTGTAACCTGCAATTCTCCTTGTCACAACCATTATATGAGGTTCAGCTCAAAACTTCAGCATTCTTAAGGGAGAAAAGATAAAAAATAATTTCCTTATTACATTTTAGACCAATTTCAAAAGATGAGGGAAATGTCTGGCGCGATATGGGAAATGCTTCATAATTTGACAAATGAAAAGATTGACCCATCTGTTCAACTTTCTCTTATATTTTGGTTACCATTTCATTTAATACAGAGCTTTATTTTAATATTTTTCATATAGATTAATACATTTGTAAAGATGCTAGTGTCTACTACATACATCAAATATTGCACTTGTCAGCTTCATCAAAAAGTGAGGTTACAATATTGATTCTTAAATCTTATGGGGCCAATCTCAATAAAGATAGTTAGCAATATCATTTAAAGCAATTTCTGGCTAGGTAAGTCATGGCTGAAAAAAAAAAAAAAAAAAAAAAAAAATTAAAACTTTTCTTAATTTTTTTTCTGTTAAACTTTTCTTTTCAGACCTCATGAAAGTTCCATTGGCAACATTTTACCTTCACCCTTCAATGAAATCCTACCAAGATCTTTTAGTTCAAAAGTCGGCATCATCCAGTCCAGATCAGGCAGCTTCCACATCTGATGACAGCTTTGAGTGCAAAGAAAATTCTTGTGTTGCTGTGGAAGTAGAGCCATCTATTAAAAAGGCTGAGAATGTCATCACTACCAATATTCCCACCATCACTGCCACTTCTACATTAACATTATCAACAACGACAAAAATTGCTGCAACTAACAACTCTAAAGAGTCCATTGAAGAAAAACCCAGCCTTCATTCTGCAGCAGTCAAAGCAGATTGTATACCTGTTGCCACAGTACCTCACCCCACATGTTCTGTCTTTGTGACTCCTCCAATGTCAAATGTATATCAAGCCTCAGTGAGTTCAGTGGATATTTCATTGAGATCAACACAAGTGACTGATGTTAGTGCACAGATGGCAGCAGCCCACACTTCGAATATACCACTGGCTGCTGTTGCTGCTGCTGTAAGTGAACCAACGCAAACCCCTGCATCCATGGAATTAGGCCCCACATCTTCTGGATTGCATGTTTCTGGAGAACTAAAAGTAAAACTTGGGAACCAGTCACCAAAGCAATCAAAATTGAGTGAAAATCCGGATTTTAAAATCTGGATCTCTAACTTAGCAGAAGCTGCAGAAAGGACTGGACAAATTTCAGTCTGCTAGCAGATGGATTACCACTTGATGATGATGGATTTTTTTTTTTTTTTTTTTTTTTAATGTCTAATGGACCAGAAAAGTCTTTAAAATACACATGAAAGAAACATCTTTCTCCTGCCTATCACCCATGCATAAAAAAAAAAATGTATATTCCTATTTTTCATAATCCATTGTTGAGATATGTAAGTACTTAGTGTGTGTGTGTATATATATATATATATATATATATATATATATTCAATTGAATTGCTTCATTGTGATGAAAGAATCCATCCATGTCATATTGCTTCAGAGTGTTTTGAATAGTGAGGTAATTTATATCTATTTTTATATTTGCCAGTATTAAATCTTTAACCTGTTCATTGCCAAGTATATATTTTTAATGTTGTCAGAGTAACAAACTATCATAAGACAAGTTATCAATGTCAGTGAACAGGTTAAGATGCAATAATTTCATTTTTAAACTCATGAGATTGATTTCTATTTTTAGTGTCTACTACATTCCTGTTTTTAACCTGAACTGTTTTGAATTGAATAACTTCCATTATAGCTTAAAAATGAGGAGTACTAAAAATCTTACTTCAGATTTACCACTTCCGAAACAAAAGAAGGCAAACACAATCATGAAATATCTACATGAGAAAAGTGGAACAAAACATAATTTCAAGTAAAATAATGTCCAATGAATTTCCTTGATATGTTTCAATATGCATGTATCATCCTTGAAGATTATTTTTATGATTTTTAACAT
Source organism: Acanthosepion lycidas (assembly GCA_963932145.1). NCBI lineage: Eukaryota > Metazoa > Mollusca > Cephalopoda > Sepiida > Sepiidae > Acanthosepion > Acanthosepion lycidas. The sequence goes on from OZ010578.1 coordinate 82,306,237, forward strand.
CTTAGATACAAAATACTGAAAATTAAATTTAGAAAAGAATACTGTGCCAAACTCTATATGCATTTAATATACTTTTGTAAATTTCATCTTTTGTATATTCAATAAGTAATATTTATGACTAAAAATGTTTCTGGACATGATTTATCAAAGTCATTTAATATTATGTCTGCATTAAGATGTTACTTTTTTTTTTCTTTTTTGCTCTCAGTCGATTTTTTGATAACAGCCGAAGTTGGAGTTATTCATTAAATCTGTTAGATTTATTTCATCTTCACTTTAATCAACCAATACAATTTTACTATTCTTTACTTATTAAATAGGTAGATTTCATTGATAGTATATCCTGTTAGTAGCTTATTCTTGGCAGTCGTTTCAAATTTACACATAAAAATGTAAATTACTTGTAAATTACATTTTGTTACATGTGATTGATAAATAACAAAATAATTCTTATAAAATAAATTCTTTTTCTTTAGATGATATACATAATTTATGACAACAGTGTCTATCATGAAAATTGTCCATTTTGAAAACAGTAGAAATAAATTGTTTATATAGAAGTGTTTCTGTCAGAAATATGGAGAATTTGAGAAAAATCTTTACTGCGAAATTTTTTTTTTTTTTTTTTTTTTGTCACTTGAATTTAGAACATTTCACTTTTGTTGTTAGTAAAAATTTACTAAGTTGAACTTTATTTGGTATAGGGCTTCAATAATGATGTACCCAACAAGAGTTGAACCCATTACAGTCTAGCAGTAATCAAAGAGATTAGCTTTCTAACAATTGTTTGATGTCAAACAATTTATATCTCTATTGAAAGTGTTATATAGTGTACAGAAGATGTTTTAAAAATAATGCCTTCTACATATTTTTGTGGAAACTACAACAGATACTGAAAATACAATAACATTGATGGATAGAGCAAGTTTTCAGCTATAAAAGATTATTTTTCCACATAGTCACCACTATTGGCTCTGCATTTTTTGCTAGCAATGAACAAGAGCCTGCATGATGTACTCATAAATGTGGCTTGCCACACATTGTTCACATCCATTGTTTGATCTCTATAAATGTTTGACAAATGTCAGTAAATATCAATAGGTAAAATTTCTGCATAAAAGAATTCAATGATATACCTCTGCCTTGTGCACACTTTCATATCAGACACTATTTGGCCAAACTGCTGCTCAGTTGCTATTTGCAAAAAAGAAAAATGAAAATATGGGTTATAGAATGGAAGGTTCAACTTCTACTGCCATAACTGCTAACATTTGTCTTTGGCATTCTGGACCAACATGACAAGAAGCATTATTTTTGGAGTGATCTTTGTATATAAGTGCCCATATTAAATTTTTTAATAAATTAGTAAATAGGATTTGTTTAAAAATATGTGTTCATATTTTTGTTTGTCTGTTAGGCAAAGCAAAAATCAGAAAATGAAAATTCTTAGATTTACTCTAACACCCAAGATCGCACAAAATGACTACTAAAAAAATAAAAAATTTCAAATATTGAACTTTTTTGAAAACAAAACATCACAGTTGTTGAAAGTTGTTGATTCTTATGCATATTTTCTCAAAGTTTATAGTTGAAATCTGTCAAAATATGCATAAGAATCAACAACTTTCTTAGAGTTAACCATTTCTGAACCATCTACTTAAACCAAAATTCTCTTTTTTCATTCAACAACTGTGATGTTTTGTTTTCAAAAAAGTTCAATATTTGAAACTTTTTATTTTTTTAGTAGTCATTTTGTGCGATCTTGGGTATTAGAGTAAATCTAAGAATTCTGATTTTTGCTTTGCCTAACAGACAAATAAATAACACCTTTTATCAAATGAAACTTGATATTAATTGCTAATAATTATTTAGCATTCCTATAGCATTTGAATTATTGTATGTTGAGGTAGAACTGAAAATAAAACTTGGAATTTTTTTTTTTTACGTATTTAATATAGCTTGATAAAAATTGTTCCATATCAAACAATTTATATCTCTATTGAAAGTGTTATATAGTGTACAAAAGATGCTTTAAAAGTTATGCCTTCTCTTAATCACTAAAATGTATGTGACTAAAAGTATATGTTATGTTTTGGCAATATTAAATTATGGTAATATTTTTCATAGTATTAGTTTCTAATGAAGAAATTCTTCATTTTAATCCAGCCAACTAATTTAGTGATTATAGTCTATAGTTATTCAGAAGTTATATGGCATTATTTTAACTCTGAAGAAATTGTTTAACTTTTTTTTTTACAAATTATTTAATACAATTTGTTAAATTTCCATAAAAAATATTTTTAAATTACAACTAATATGACTTTGTACTATGATACAATAATTTTGTCAATTGATGCCTTTATATATAAAAAGTAACAGACTCTAGTTTTAGTAGAAAACACTTGATTTTTGTTATTTTATCTATTGTGACTTTTGTGTTGCAAGACATGTGCTGTAGAAATATTTTCCAATTATTATATTCTGGACATTGGTATTCTTTTTTTATAGATGAAACTTTTTAAGTACATTTTCATAGAGGAAAAAAGTAGATGACAGAATTTTAAAACCTCATCTTAAGATATTTTAAACATTTTTAAGCAATATATTTAAGCATTATAATACTTGTCTGAGAAGTCTTAAATAAAATATTGCTTTCTCTCATTTTAGGTTAGCTTATTGCACTTATAGTGATAGGAATTTTGAATTTTAGGAAATCTAATTTTTTGCATATAAAGTTAGCTTTTGCTTTATTTTACATAAAACTATATAATAGATTTTCAAAAATTTATTTAATTTATCAAAAGACTGTTATTTTCTTTAATTAACACTGTACACAAATTTTTTTCTTTCACTAATATTTTAAATCAATTAATTTATAATATATATATATATATATATATATATATATATATTGCTGAAATAATGAGTACTGATGACTATAAAGTTACTTAGGCTTGTTCATTTCAAGTCATGCATTATTTTCTCTTCTGTGACATACATTGTATCTCAGAATCCTACTGATTTTGTTTTAAAGCTAACTCTGGAAGAATTTTATTTTGATTATTCTCAGTAAGGAGATTCTTTGTTTCTTAATATGTTAAATTTGCAACACTTCATATTAATAAAAATATCACAATTTGACAAATCCTTGTCAATAACACAAAAAACTATATCACAAAAACTGTAAAAATAAAAACTTTAAAAAATAGAAGCATTAAGCAGGAAAAAAAAACAAATAAGCCAATATGAATAAAATGATATCAACTTTAGGAACAAATATACATTTATTCATAAATAAGTAAAAAAAAATGTTAACATGAACAGTCATGTGTAGATGCAACTATGCAATAATATTTGAAAATGATGAAACTGATATAGCACAAAAAACAAAACTCTTTGATAATGACTTAAGCAAGTCAAAAGTACTCAGAACAAATGAATCAGTATTACTCTCTGTAATAGGATATTTGTTTTTAAACTATTTTACCTATTCTTAATTTTCAAAATGATATAGCTTTAAACATTATTACAGCAGACAACATTGATTGCTTGTCATGAGAATCTTGTTAATGAAAATTTAGAAAACCTTTTTATGAATTTCATCAAAATTCTCTTGCTTTTATTTTGCCATAATTTCCTTTTCTTTTTTTTTAAATTTAAGCTTACTATTGATAACATGATATACAGTTCAGTTTCATATTTTAATATAGAACCATTTCAGGTTGATTTTTAAATTATCATTTCAGTTTAAGTTTGGAGTTCTATTTTAGATTTTTTAATTTTTATTTTGCTACAGACTTTTTTTTGAAAGAGATTACCTTAGTTTTGATAATCATTCTTTACTTGCCTCATCCATTTCTTAGAGCAATCTTTGCCTATTCACAACCACCACAAGTGCCTCCTTTTTGTAGATTTAGGTTAAAAGTATAAAGATTTTTTTTTTTTTTTTTTTTATTTTTTTTTTTTTACAAGGCTTCAATAGCATTACAAATACATACACACAAAATTTTCAAATAAAACTAGATAAATTCTTTCCAAGAAAAGGCTTTCTTAAGGTTATAATAATATATGCTTCTTATGGTTAATATAATATATGATGGGTGATATCATTTTAGGAGAGTCGTATTATAAAATACTTATTAAATTACCTCAATATTCAGAAGATAATGATGTGCCTAAAATTATGAACATTCCAGTTTTCAATCTCAGAAAATTGTGTCCTTGTGCATTTGTGTGTGTGTGTGTCTATTGATGATAAAATTATATTTTTGTGTATTGAGAATTATTCATTTTCTATTCATTTCTTTCTCATCTATTACCTGTTTTCTCATTTTTTTTTTATTGGCTTCTTTACCATTCAATACATTCTTTTTGTATTTACCAAAGCAAACTATTATTCTTTGATTACTTGAGCTTCATATTTTTTGTCATGTCATATTTTATAAGTAATAACATTGAAATAAAATTTAAAAAAATTATTGGTCACTCCTTCAAAACTTCAGCGTGAACAGGCTAAGGCTTTGCAGAAGGGTAAGAGTTTAATGACTGTTATAGCCTTATTATTGAAAGCTTCTGTCTCATAGCAGATTTTGGCCATTTGCAGCAATAATTTAACAATGATCTCTGCTATGTGCATGCTACTGGTAGTTAAAGGCGTTGTGGCTGGGTAATGATTAATTTCTATTTATTTATTTTTTATTTATTTATTTCTTTTTTGAGTGTTCCTAAACCACTGGAACAATGAAGCTTCATACTTTCTCAGTGTTATCTGAATTGTTATGCTAAAAAGAATCAAAAAGGTGAATGTTATGTGAACAGAAAGAAATGAATATCATGCACTTTCATTTTTCATCCACTTTTGCAATTCAATTAATATTTTCATATGAAATTTCCAGCAATATACATTTGCAACTTCTAGTCTAATATACGTATATGTATGTATGTATGTATGTATGTATGTATGTATGTATGTTTGTTTGTTTTTTTTTTTCATTTAATTTATCATTCATTTTATTTAATGTAGGGATATACATTTTTATGCACCACTTATGAATTCCATGGTATTTTTCTTCTTTTTTGTCATAAAGACAAAAATTGTACAGAAAATTGAAGAATGCTTTTTTTTTTCTGTTGGTACAGATATGCATCTTTTTTTTTTTCTTTTTCTTTTTCTAAGTGCCAAAAAAAAGAAAAAAAAAACATTGAGAAAAGTCTTTTCAATAGAAAACTTTCTTTTCCTCTAATCTCCTTTTTTTACAACCAAGCAAGCCAGACAAAAATACTAAACATTCACCCACAAATGATCACTTAAATATTAAGTGAAGGGGGAAAAAAACAACCGGCAAAAAAAAAAAAAAAAAGCAAGAAGAAAGGCTCCTTTTAAACTCTGACTATTTCTTCAGTTCATCTTACCGAAAGATACTTTTGGGAATAATTTAGATGAAAGAAGCAAAAAATTCTATTTTCATTGTGCTTTCTTTTCTTTTTTTTATTTGAACTATGAAACTAAGAAAAAAAATTTTAAATGGAAGGAAATCAGGAAAAACTGGCTTCTTTCATATTTTTTCAATTAAAAACAAAGTTCTCATATTAGAGATTAAATTACATATGAAACATTCAGCATTAATGTTTGTTCCTTTTTCTAGACCACCCAAAAATTCAGAATCCCCAACATTTTACAATGTCTGTGGCAGCTTGCATGGCATAGAACAGAAGAAACACATTTAAAAGATTTACCCACAAATTTGGTCTTTTGCTTTTATTCTGGCTATTCAAAGAAGAGGATAAAGAGGAAAAAATATGATGTACATATGTATATAATATTATTAATAAGCAGCTTTTTCCTTTTAAAAAATATGCAAAATGAAGATTTATTGCAAAGCTGCTGAAATAGTTTTAAAAAATCCCCTTCTTTACACTAAGACATATTTCTCTTTCTGCCCTAACCCAAAAATTAATTTAAAAAAAAAAAAAAAAAAAAAAAAAAAATCAGCAACTCATTAATTTTTCACTAGGGAAAAAATCATTTTGTGAAAATAATGAGCATCCCAAAAATTTAACAGAAAGAAGTATAAAGGGGAAGATCTTTAAAGTATTTCTCTAACAAAAACAAAAAAAACTCCTAAACTGCCATGGATTTTTAATACTATTTGGGAGTAGAGAGAAAAAAAAAAAAAAGAGAAAAACCATTGTATGGTTAATATTTATCTTTTGAGATTTCAGACAACCATACAAAAACCATGATTTGTTGGTTGGCTAAATGTTTGTAAGTATTGTATTTCTAAATGGAAGCCATTTATTTTTCCATTGGCATTCTTACATATTTCTGTTTGAAATTTAATGCAGATGTAACAAAAAACTTTTTCAAAATCAACTGTTTGAACCTAATTTTTTTTTATTTTCCTAATTTTCTTTAGTCTTTTTTTCCTTTTTTTAAAAAAAACTAAAAACCAAGAAAAAAAATCATACAAACCTATATTTACTTGATGTTTTTTGAAGTTAAGTATTTTAAATATTCCATATATTATTTTGAACTGTTGTCTTCATCTTTATTGCTAACACATTTCAGCCAATATATACTTCAATCTTTCTCAGATGTATATAGAATCTGGTCTTTAGAACTTGCTTTGTACACTCTATTTTCCCCCCAGCTGTAATATACCAGTCCAACAGAACCATATTTCTGGTTGTCTTTTAAAGTCTTGAAATGAAAAAACAGGCAGAACTGTTAAAGTTGGAAAGAATTACTAAACAAATTTTAAAAAGTTAGCACGAATAATGTATTTGGCTGAAACATTGTGCAAATAACAACAAAGATAAAGGCTATGTTTTCTTATTCATGTGTATATACATGTATTTCATTGCATGTGTGAATGTACTTATATTCACTCAGTCAACGGGTGAGGTGATGTGATGTGATGTAATTTGTCTGGTTGAGATAATTTTTTTTTCTTGTATTCTTTGTTTTGGTGGCATAAGTTCAAGTCCAGGCCTTTACACATAAAATCTAAAAATGGAACGAGTCTTTCATTCTCTGCGCCCACTATGATTATTGATGACTTGTAAAATTTAACTCACCTAACTAGTGTAAGTATATAGTATTAGTAAAATAGTTTATATAGATTCAAATTTCCAAATCTGAAATCTCTGTTCAGTTTTGCTGTTACCCATGCTTATGTGTTTCACTTGTTTTTGCCCTTTAATGAAGCACTTTTATTTCTTGTGTTAGTTTGGTTTACAGAAATAAAAATTTGAGCTCATTTTTTCAAGATCCTATATCTCTTGGCATTAGTACATATTTGTAAATTCTTCTATAACAAATATACATGAAACTATTTATGCAAAGAATGTTTTAAGGAGCAAATAATTTTTCATAAGGAAATGCAAATTTAAACATCCCACTTCTGTTACATCCCTAATTGTTTCAAATTTGCAAAGGGTTAAAATCTTATGACTTTTTAGGTAATCTGGTTTTAATATCTACCTTTATTTACCCAGTCCAATGGTACAGACAAGTCATTCATCAATACCAAATAAGAATTAACTTGATACGATCTCATAGCAGCAGCTTAAAAAAGGAAATGGCTTTGAGTATCTCTGAATGGATTTCCCACTTTGTAAAAATTGTGATATGGTGGCTGGCTGAAATCTTTATGGTCGAGCCACAGCAGGGTTTTGGCACTAAGTATTCCGTCTGCTATTACTTGTGTTTCTTGCTGCTATGCTGATTGTCCAGTCACATACCAATTTCTGACAATTTCATCTCTAGTTCAGCAAACATCACCACACCCGACTTATAAATTTGTACATAGCATATAAGAGTATGTATGTATGTATGTATATATATATATATATATATATATGATACAATGTGTGTGCATGTATGTTACATACAAGTATGACTTGTTAATTGTCTACTCTGATAGTCTGAAACCCACCAATGTTGGGTCATTTTGGGAATATCAGATAGATATATCTTTGTGTATGTTTATTATATTTTGATTTAGTACTGATATTTTTTTTTTTTTTAAGATGTTCAGTTTATCTTTGAGAGAATGTGAAATCTTTCTTTTTAATTCAGCATACTCACAGAAAAACTATTTCTCTTCAGCAATGTTTAAATCACAATGCAATAATATTGTGTTTTATACAGAATTCATTAAAAAATAAACCTGTTTTCTGTCTCTATTCATTATGTAAAAATGTACCTAAATTGATAACAGTATATAGATATATCTACTGTTCATTTTTTTTAATCAGTCATTCAACTAATTTTAACTCTGTAATTTATATGCATGCACAAATATGCAGGTATACTATTAAAATGAAAGTGCCCTGTACAAAATGTTTTTAAATCACATAAAGAAATTTCTGAAAATATATTCAGTTCTTAAATTTAAAATAAAAATCTTATTAAATGATTGGAATTTTAGTTTAAAATATTTAAATGCAAGAAAATCTATAAGTATGACATATTGGATTTTACTTGAATGTAACTTTTATAAATTTTATACAGAACAAAAGAACTTGATTGCATTTAATATTTTACAGTAATTCAATTCCAATACTGCATAGTATGATTTAACATGTTGACTGTCAGAGGTCAATTACAAAATCTGACTGCAAATGCCAACTTATAATAACCAAATTTGCCATAAAAAAAATTTTGAGTTGATTTATAGCTTCAACTGAAGTTTTAATATTATTTTCCTACTGCAAATAAACTTGTTGCTGGCACCTGCAGATGAAAAGTTATCATAAAATACTAAGCATGAGATAATTTGTAGTCAGCATCATAATAACAACTGCCAACCACAAGATAATGCATGGTTAGCAGTCAATGTGTTAAACAGATTTAATTTGAAAACATGCTTTGTAGATTAGTATTTTGGGAACGTTTTCATTGAAGGAAGTATTTAGACTTTATTTGTCAGCATAAAAATGAAAACAAAAGTTTGTACAACTTTTTTGAATATAAGTGTGTCTGTTGCACAAAATTCTTCATAAAACCAAATCTTGAAGCAAGATGTTTAAAAGTTTATATTTAAAATATAAATTCTGAGATTTTATGAGCTTTAAAAATAAAAAATATGGTTTTAATTACATTTAGGTAGAACTTTTGGGACTAAGTCAGTTGAAATTTAAATTTTAAATCAAAATGTGAGTTATCTATTTTGTACTTGACACATTGATTCCTTATTTTGAAAACAGATGATTATATGTCTTTTTTTTTTGTTGTTGAAAGACTTGTATACATAGATCTTTTATCAAATTTGAACACAAAAAAGTTATATAAATATAATCACAGACATGTAGATAAATGTATTTGTTGACATTTTTAAAAGAATTTCTTTTGATTTAATGAAAATTTTGAAAGAAGCATAACATAAAACGAATTGCTGCCTACTCAATAAGTGATGAGTGATAACAAGTTGCCTAAAAATAACTCCCTATTTTTGTTTTTTTATACCATTTAAGGATTTAATTTATTATTTATTTATAAATATTATAATTTTGATTAATATTATTATTATTGTTATAAATAAATAATGAATTCTTTTAATTTGGATTTACTTTTCAGACATTGTTAAATTTTTTTCTTTCATTTCTTCCTCTCTTCTCCAACTTGCAAGAATTTTTTTTCTCTCTCTTGCCAACTCTCTTTCACTATATCATTATGGTTTGGCTCCCCCTTAAAATAATTTTTCTTAGTAATTCATAATTAAATATATGGTTTAGTGTGCAGGAAGGAATATATTTTTCCACCCTTGTTAAGTTTGTAAACTTGATGTCAGTTAAATGTTACTGCTGTTACACACATGGATATTATTTATATATATATATATATATATATATATATATATATATATACACACACACACACACACACAACTATTGTTATTCATGTTTTTTTTATACCCATTAATTTTCTTACCCTTTTGATGTTTCAATTTTTTTTTTTTTTTTTTTTTGTTAACAGAGGCACAACTGAAGATAATTATGCACTTGTCTATCATTAATGAAACAAAAATGTAGGTGTGTGTTTTTTTATTTACTAAGAGTAAATTATTGTAAATACCGTTTAAGGGAATGCTTGAAATACATTTTAAGATTTTGAAAAATAATTCAAAATAATGGCTTTTTAGAATAAAAAAAACCATAGAGAACTGACAATTACAGAGAGTTGCATATTTACTATAAAATATAATTTACTTTTGTCAGACTGAAAATTTCTAAAGTTTTTTTTTTAATTACTATGTTGATATTCATTTTTTATTACCACTGATAGAAAATAATATATTGATGTAAACTTATTCAAAATTTACAAAGTATAATCAGAATATGAAACTAGTAAGTTACTCAAAAAAAAAACTCAATAAGTGGATGACAGCTTAAATTATCCCCTTGCTCCCAAGTGGATTTTTTTTTCTTTTTTCTTTCTCTCTCTCTCTCAAGATAATTTATTTCATATTTTTGTTGCCAAGGTGCCTTGGGACAATTATTTCACAATACCTTACCTCATATATTCTAAAGGATATAGATTTTCTACCCAAACATTAATTTTATCATTATTGAATATATAATAAAACTCTTTAGGAAGAGAAAGACCCTCTAGGCAAAAGTGAGTTAGTAAATTAGTTTTGAAAAAGGCACACAACTTCAATTTTTAGGTGATTCTTCAAAATCCAGTTGATGTCCACCCAAACATTTATCCTCTCATGTGTGTGATTGGCTATTTACTAAGAAATGTTTGGTTGCTTTTTAGGTGGTTATCAAGATTTGTACAAGAAAAAAAAGTATTATTTATTATATACATTTATTAGGCTTTGTACCTAGGTTCTGCTATACAGGGAAAATATTTTAAACTTGTATCCATTGAATCATTTTAATTTTGTTAAATTTACAGATTTCTTTTTTTTCAATACCTTTGAAAAGACCATCCTGAACCAGAAAAGATTAGAACAACATTGCTCATTTTTATAATTTTTCTCAGTTAAAATATTTATTATTTGAGATTTTACTACAACTTATTTTCAAATTTATTCTTTCAAGTTTAATCATATTAGGCTCCACAGGTATTTTCTTCCAATATAAATTCACAAATTCTACTTTACATACAACTTCAACATATTAATTTTGTAGTAGTATTTTTTATTAGAATTTCATTTTTTTTTTTTTTTTAAGTCACATCTACTTGGGATATTATTCTACAGCTGTTGGATAGTATTAATTATTCTATATTTTTGTGACTCTACTCTAAAACTATTTCTATAAATGCCAGAAATTGTTTGGGAACAACATTCTCATTTTTGTTTTGTCCAACCCATCCAGTGATCTTGCCTTATAGCCTACTTAATCATCCCCAAATCTCCCATATTATAGATAACACTATTCTCCTTTATTATTCCTCATTTTGAAAAGACCAAACATGCTAATCTTGGTTTATTATGTCTTAAAAGGCCACTGAATTACAGTACTTTGTATGATCCAGAAGCTTCAGATGCTATGAATAAACTCTTAATTCCCAAGACATTTATGCTAGATCCAGTGTTCTGGTTAGGGAATGAACTTGGTCTATGACTATTGATACTATGTGCCAAAGAAAAGAAAATCTTACTGTATCATTTAATAAGAGATTAAAAACTCCTTATTTCATATTTCTTGCTATGTTTGTATCATCTGCCTCCGGTGATGCTCAAGAGACAATAAGTTGTCTTGCCTTCTTCCAAATGACCTTTTTGCAGAATACTCAGTCTACATTCCCAAACACTGTCAGATTGAGGATTTCATTACAAACATCAATTATCACAACCAATCATTCTCATAGTTTCAAACTGCCTTATTACCCACAAATCATGAAACATGTGCCACACACCATTAGTTATATTTTTCTCTCTGATTCATCTTTATTTTCAAATCACTAAACTTGCTAAGTTTGATTTTTGGTTTTCTATAGGTTTCTTAATTACTACATTTTCTATAATTAAGAAGAGAAATATAATTTTTTAAGATAGATTTCAAAAAGTTTTTTTTTTTTTTTTTTTTTTAAATCATTTTTTTTTTATTTACTTTGCTTAAAATTTAAAAAAAATTCTCAAATATGAGTTACTGAAAAAGTTGTAATTTCAGTATGAGAAATCGTGTTAAGTACTAAAACATTTTTAGAGAAAAAAATAGAGGAAATAAAAAAAAAAATTGATTTAAATTGTGCAATTTGTTTTTAATAAATTTCTTTATATTTTGTAACTCACACTTTAAAATTGCTATCTAACATCTTACACAATTCAGTGGCCTGCATATGGAAAATACATAGTGGACATTATTATGTATGTACTCTTTTTAAAGGGATTTAATACTGTAAATAACTATACTATTTATCTTCAGTTTTTCAAAAAATCTTAAGGGTTTCTGTGATTGACTTTTAAATGTATGAATCATTAAACATTAAAAATATTCAAAAGCATGTAAGCAAATAAAATTAAACCAAGAAAAACATGTAGAAACCTCTCTAATCATCTATTAATGCACAAAATTATAACCACTCAATGGAAATAGCTCCAGAATGATTTGTGTTAGTTGATAATATTTGTATTTCATTTTTATAGATCAATACAATGGTAAAATAGTCTTGGGTATGACGATAAACTAATAATACATCCGGCAACAAGGCTTCTTTTGAGGAGCATGGAACCACCTCTTAATTGCTGTTGTTCACAGGTCCACTCAAACCTGGAGTGGTAGCACCTGTTAAGGTCCCAGCTATAGGCAAATAGTGAGTTCCCAAACAAAAACAAAACACTATGAAAGTATAAAAGTACATTTTTATAGTAAAAATACCAGCAATACATTTTATAGCAGAATGACTAACAATACATTTTATCTGTAGTTGAAGGCATACAATTGCATTAAAAATATTTAGATTTTGGCATTAAATAAACCAGAGATTGTTATACTGCTAAACAAAATCAACCAACCAAGAATGGTAAAAAGTACTAAACATAACTATTTAATCATTTTATTGATATTCTAGGTGTTTATTTCCAATCCAAAATGAATCTTACAAGAGTTATTTATATTTGTTTGTTGTTTTTTCTTTTCTTTTGGAAACTTTTAAAGGTTGTAAATTAAAAACCATTTCCAAAATCTAGGATAGAAAAAAAATGAGTGATTTTCCCATTTATAATTGACAAGCATTTTTTATTAACTGGTTATTTAAAGCTTATTCAGATTAAAATAGTCTACAGATTTGTTAACAAAACAATTACTTAATATTTTTTTCAAATCATTTCAGTTTTTATTTTAGCAATGGAGTTCAAAATTGTTTTCAGAGTTTCTTACTTGTAATTTGTTATCTATCAGAATATGAGTTATACTGTAAAAAGTCTGTTCATTTTAATCATGTTACAGTTCTCTTTAGGAATCACATTATTTATTTTACAAGCATTATTAGATGTCTCCATAGGGATTACATAAATTTTCATGAAAAATCATAGCCATTTTTGAATTAGCACATGCACACAGAAGGAATATACTGAATATTTATTTAAATCAAGAAAAGTATGGCATAATACCATACAGTATTTAAACAGACTATGAATGGTTTATGACAACATACTGATTAGTTCAATAGGTCTGAACTTAGAATGTAGATTGTTGGTTAATAAGCTAATTTTGCTTAGATCATTGATTAGCATAGTGAATTTGATCCTCATAGTCCTCCCCATCATTGTGGCCCCATGTAAACTTCATAAAAGTATATTTATAAGTACTTTCTCTAGCATGTTTTGTAGCAAGTATATCTTATAGACCAGTTTGTAAGTTCCTTCCTCATTGTGTACTCCACTATTGTGTCTAAGCTAAACTTACTAAATGGCTTGGACAAAGTGTGTGCAAAAATTCACAGCTTTTTATTATTTTTTTTATTTTATTTTGCTAGAATTTGGCATACATAAAATATATTTATATTGTGTTATATTTTTTTCTTTAATTCAGTCAGGTGTCAATAATAATAGTAAGAACTTATTGAAATATAACAGGACTGTATTCCACCTGTCCTATTATTTACAGAAAATATAGATTTAAAAAAAAAAATCTTATCAATAATCACATATGTGCAATTAATGTTTTCTTTATTGTTCATGTAAATATCTTCTATATTTAAATTTAAACCTTTGTTTACTGGAAATATTTTTCCATTAGTTCTTGTTATAAAAGGTGAGTCAAACTGAACAAGTATATTATCAAGCTTCTGTTAAAAGTGATCACTAAATTCACCCACCAACTAATACTACAACCTATGAACCAAATTCAATTAGTTCTTTATATCTGACCATTGTGTTTGTTTTGAAGTTGGTAGAAATTAAAAGATAAATTGTATGATGCATAACTTTTTCTTAGGGCTGTAAAATCAATCTGTTATGCTTCTTACTGAATATAATTTTTTTTTTTTTTTAAGGGCCTCTATTCTGTTTCTGGTGTAGAAAACACTATTTACTGTTTTTTAAGCTGATATGGCTAAGACTTCTACAGTTTGATATTCAGTATGCCTTCTCTTTAGGTTTTTATATCTCATTATTCATTATGACTAGTAACTGCTACTGTCCACTGCTAGATATCCCCAGATTCCCTAGTTGAGAACATATTTATATAAATCTGAGTTAATGTCTCATAAGTATTACTCATGGAGGGGGGAAAAAGTATATCTTTGTGTCAACAGTATATTGTTCTAATCACTGACTTGTCTTGTAAGCAAAAATCTAAATGCTTTCTTAGACTAATCCAAGGCATTAAGGTTATTTCTTTGACTTTAAAATATCAACCATTATTATAATCTTAACGATCAAAGCAAATTGAATTACTTGCCAATTCTGATAAATGTAAAGAAAAATTGGTTAATAGAGGATTTAAAAATTGCAATGTCATTAAAGTATTGGTCATTAAGAACTAGATAAAAATTCAACCCTATTTTTCTGAACTAACAAAGTGTATTGGGTTAAGTATTAGGTTGGTGCAAAAATAATGACGTAATAATGTCGTTTTCTAACGTTAAAAAATACGTCAAAAAACGACATTATTACGTCATTATTTTTGCACCAACCTAATAGAAAATATTTTAAGGAATGACTGCTCCAGTTCAATTTATCAGTTTTAATTTTCCTACCTTTTTTATAGTATCTACACAAAACATTTTTATAATGTATCTATTTGCATATTTCCCTCACT
Source organism: Acanthosepion lycidas (assembly GCA_963932145.1). Classification (NCBI taxonomy): domain Eukaryota; kingdom Metazoa; phylum Mollusca; class Cephalopoda; order Sepiida; family Sepiidae; genus Acanthosepion; species Acanthosepion lycidas. Next base: position 82,321,459 of record OZ010578.1, read on the forward strand.
TTTTGAAAAGTAGTCTGAAGAAACTTTAACTTGAGTTAAAGAAGAAAAAAAATCTAACAATTTAACAGTAAAAGATCACATCACCATTGTTTGAATTCTCGAATCACTATACAGTTGCTATTGCTAGCACAATATCAGTCATTCCACTCTTCAGTTCTTGTCAGGTGTAATCTGCGAGAACAAAGGCAGCTGCTTTACTCCAGAAGCACACGCACACATTGTATAATAATACTTGAAACATTAAGAAGAAAAAATTGATAATTCTTAAGTCCTCTAATTGCCAATGTTTTACTAGATACTGAATATGGAAACCAAAGGGTTAAGAATTATCTGAATATACATTTATAATAAATTGTATGTGTGAAACATTAAAAACCATTGCTGCTGCTGAAGTCGTGTTTTCCAATATTTTAGTCGATATCAGTTGATTATTGCTGGAAAGCAAAAGTTTAAAAATTGTCTATTAATATCTTAGAATCTTGTAATAACGCTTTTTACTGTTTTGGTAATAGATTTCAAAATTCCAATTTATTGGCTGTTTCTGGAAGTTTCTTTTGTGGTAATAGATTACACCTGATACAGTCGTAGAATTGTCTGTTATCAACAGGAACTATACAAAGAGGAAATTAACTTGTTAATGGTTCTTCTCTAAGTTATAGACAGTAAAGGATTTATAAATGTTTTTTTTTTTTTAAGTTTTTTAATAATTATTTCTCTAAAATATTTTTCTCTGTATAACTTTATTAGCAAATTTTGTAATTTACAGAAGAGTATTGAATTCCAAAATACAAGGTGTAAAAGGTCGATTATATGAATATTTCTAAGATGTACAGATATATATAATTTAAAAACAAAAAACTTTTCAATTAAATAGATCTATCGTTCTAAATTTCAGTTGTTTGTTACTTGAAATTGGAAATTTTTTGTATATTTTAAATTATACATTGTGTTTAACTATTTTTTCTATAAATGACATTTGCAATAATAGGAAACTGTTTGTCATAAATACAGTTCATCACATTAATATCTATTGTTGATGTTCTATAACCAGCAATCTTTGAAGAAAATATCATTTTCATATTAAACATTTTTTTTTAATTTCAAAATCTAAGTGACCTCTCATCTTGGAAAGAGGATGAGAACAAATCATTAATATCCTACAAACTTGATCTTACCAATCAGTGACAAATGATTGAATATTGTCATTAACATTCAAATGTGTTGAAAATCTACTGAAGAAAGAGTCTCACTTTCAGATATTGGTTACATTTATGGACAACTAAGAGATTATAAATATTTAAATACACTCTATTTCTAAATCATTGACTGTGATGGAAAGTTTTTTATTTAAGGTGCCTGACTATTTGAGGCAATACATGTTCTACTTGGTTTTAAGTTTGGTTCTCAACACTTAAACCAACTTACAGATATACCTGAAATTTTATTTGAAATATAAACTAATTTATCAAGAAATATACTGCTTTTGCTACAAACATTTAAAAAGATTTACAGCTATAAATATTGTCTAAATAACACATAGGAATTTATTTTTAATTAAAGCTTTGAAAATTATTTTAAATGTACATTGTCCATAAGTAGAAATGACATTTAAAGACTAAATTAAAAAAAATGCTGTATATTTAGGAATAGTAAAAAGCTAATATCTTTATTGAACATAACAATTTTTCTCTTCCAAGAATTTTTTCTATAAAATTTTTAAACATTCCCTAAATACCAATATGACTGCCATCTTCTGATCTTTGGAAAGCAAGGTTATATACTTAAATTTTTTTATAGAATTGAAAATATCAGGATTTAGTACTATAAATAGATTTTATTTGCCAGTACAAATTCTAAATTTTTAAAATTATCAAAATGTTTAATTTAATTATCAAAGTAAAAATACTTTGTTACTGACCATTAAATTCAGCACCATTAAACATTAAAATTTTTTTGACTTGTTAATTTTTCATAAGAAAATTTTTGTCTTAACATTGTAATGCATTGTTAAAATATTTTAATGGAAATGTTTAAGAATTAAGGTACTTTTATTCATACATCAGAGATGAATAGGTTTTGTATAAAGCAAAAAAATGATTTCCTTCCATTTCTTTTTTTACCTTAAAAGATTAATTACTTTTATTATATAAGCATTAAAATGGTCATTCTTTTCTAGTTGCTAACATGGTTCAGTTTTGACAAAATGAAATATCAGTCACTTATCAGCTCACTAGAATTATATCCTTATATTAATTATAAAATGGATAACCAGTTTTGTAAGTATTAGTGTTAAAAAAAAAAAATAATGGATTACTCACTGTATGTCATAAAACTCATCATTTGTTCTATTCAGTATTTTTCTAGATAAGCCACTGTTAGCATTGTGTTCAAATTAAAGTAATATCATAATTTGTTACTTTATTTTGTGATTTATATGCTTGTAATTGTTCAAATGTTTCTACAATTTCTATCAAAATATTTCTATTTAGGCAACTTCAGTTAGTATTTTAACCATAATAACTGAAAAGTTATCATTTTGTATTTTCTTAAACTAATAATAAAACAACATTTCTTGAATCCTCATTTGGCATCACCTCAGGAAGATAAGCCAAATTATTTAATATATTCAATTAAAATTTGAATATTAAAATAATAAACTTTGTCTTAAATGGAATTTTTTTTATACAGCTTGATCATCACTAACTTGGTCACTGCAACCTACTTATAACACTAATCTGAACGGAATTTCAATTAATATATTTTTAATTTTCAAAACAGCACTGGTCAGTTTTCTTATGCAATTTAATAGTTACCTTTATTTTACAGATACTTCATTAAAATTCCAGTTGTTTTCATATTTCTTTTCTTGTTTATTATCCAAGTTATATTGGTGAATGAAGTGTGTGCCTCAACTGGTCAAGTTTGATCTGGCAAAAATCAGTAATCCAGCATGTTCAAAATCACTGTGATGCTAGATTAGTGATAATTGACCTGTATTGTGAAGAAGAAAAAAAAAGTTGTTTTATTTATAATTTTGGGACAATCTTTCAGTGACAGTTTTATGGCTAAAAAGGAAAAACCTGAGCCATAATTGCTAGCAAAAGTCTTGAATTGTTTTGTTGTTTTCCTGGTAAATTTAAGATGTTAGTTTTGATTTTTCTGCTGTTATAGTATTTTTGTCAAAACACAATCTAGTTAAAGTTAACTCTGAATTCCAGTGGGGAAGTTGTTGAACTGTCAGAGGTCAGCTATTTTGATAGAAATTTGATGGTTCCGAGGTCTAAATCATGTGTCACGGTGCTAGTTTAATTATTTGTCAAAGAATATTTGTCATGATTCTTAACTGGTTTGTCCCATCTCATTTTGATAAGAGCATTAATTTTGTAAATACTTTTATGTGAGAAGATTAAACTCCAGATTATTATAAAAACAATTTTTGTTTTTTAAATTTTATGAGGAGTTATTCAATGATATTCTTGATTATTATGTGTGTCAGTCTTGTTGAATTACACCATTTTGATTGGTCTATTGTCCAACCTTCCTCTGGTGAATATGGTATCCACTGAATAATCAGATATAAGACTAAATAAATAACAAAATTAAAAAAAAATATTGAATGTTTATTACAAAAAAAAATAAATAAAAAATGCAAAAAACAATCAGTCATTAGAAAGTAAATAATTCTTACCTCTCCAACCAATTGACCCTTTCAAAATGGTATGTGGGATTTTTTTATTGTTTTTATTATATGATGTGTAAGGTTTAAGATTTTGATTATGTTGGTTGAGATATGGTTGGTTCAAATGTCGTTCTACAGTAGGCAGTTGGGTCAGATTGTTAAACTGTGTTCTTTTTACTGTTGATCATTTTAAATAAAATACAGGCTGCAAATCAGTAATATAACAATACTTTTTTTTTTTAATATATTGACTTCATCATCATAAACTATTTCTTTCTTTCTTAGGATACCACTGCTTTATTTTCATATCTACTTGAGGCTGGTGATCATCTTACTGGTAGGACTATCAAAATACATCAAACATCCTTAGATTTTGGTAGTAGAATTCTGGTTAGAAAGAAATAAATTTTGAACAGAGGGATAAATTTTCTTCCTTGACACTCATTGATCATTAGCGATACTCCAACCCCCAAGCTCAAAACTTCAGTCTTCTTTGGTAGTTTGTTTTTCATTTTTTTGTTTCCTTATTGTAGCTTCTCACTGTTGCTATATTCCCATTGTTTACATGATTGAGTTTAATTCAAATGCATCTTCTTTATTCAACTGGGTCTTGTTAAATTAATGATGCCACTTCACTCACAGTTGCTAAGCCATACCATTGAATATATCACTTTATATATGCTTGTAAAATCTTACATTCAGACATTTAGATTTTTATTTTCAAAGCTGCTTTTATTTATTGAATGGAAATTTAAAATAATCTTGCCATAACTTAATTTAGAATTTTAAAACTCCTTTTTTTTTTTTTTTTATTAGATTCTTTCTAAAGCAGTAAAATAACTTATTTTGTTACATTAGGAAGTTCTGCTTTTGATACTTTCAGAGAACCCAAAGCTACAGTTAGACCAGCAATACTTTTTTTAAAATTTGAAGGAAAGATAACAAAAACAAAAAATTAGAGTTATGAATTTGAAATTTCTAATGTGTAACAGGTCCACAAAATAAAGTATAGGACATTCTTTTCCAATATGATATAATAAAAATTTTAAAAAAATTCATAATAATTTATAATAATAGATATAGTAATAAAGTAAGCCATGAGGCCTACTGGATGAATTAGTTGTAGATTTCCCATTAGCACATCAATAAAAAGCCAGTATTTTTGAATACTGATTTCACCACATAGAAGACTGGTGCAATACAATCTTTTGATTTTCATCTCATCCCCACCACTACCATTAATTTGATCTTGTTCTCTCTACTAAGTAAATATCAATAAAGTTGCAGTTTGTTAAAATTCAAACAAATCAATTCATATATTCCATTATACAGACTCTTTGTGCACTAACCATTTAGTTGCTTCGGGGAGGATAGTTTATATCCTGCGAACATACAAAGTAATATATAACTAATCAATAGTAAAGAAATCATTTTCTGTTCAATTAGTTTGCAATATTTCGATTCATAAAAAGTTATTTATAACCTATATACTTTTCATCTCTCTTTCTCTCATGCACTTTAGTAAATCCAAATTATTTTGCTGGAATAATTTTAGAAAATTTTGTATAACACAGTTTCTGAATGTGTTCACATTATTTCCTACTGCTATAGTTTAAAGACAATCTCTTCTATACATCTATTTGTTCTTTCTCCCACTGTCAAGTGTTGAATTTGAGTGAATGAACACTTTAGATAAGGTGTAATAAATAACATTTATGAAAAAAACAATTAATCTCAAGTAATAAAATCTCGCTTATTTTATGAATAATAACAATGTCAATTTCATCATTGAATATTCATCTTCTAGATTGTATCTCTTTATTGCCCTTAAAGTGGTTAGAACTCTTGCTGTTATCTGCAGTTGTTACCAATGGAATTTTCATTTGAAATATTTTTTATGCCCTTATATCAGACTAAATTTTTGTTCTAATATACTAAATCAAATACATTTTGATTAGAAAGAGTACACACTTCTTAACTTTGCATTTTTGCTGACAGTCCAAACTCCAATTATAATCCATATACAAAAACTGATGGTTTCATAATTTTAGGGTTGCTTCTTCTGTGTGAAGCACCAGTATAAAAATGGGAGCTTTAATGCTGTATCTTTTACCAATCTGGAGAAAGAGAATATTTTTAAAGCATCCAGCTGTCTCTTGAGACCATGGATCTACACCTGGAAAAGTATTGTTTTCTATAGTATAGACTTGAGCAGGGTTGCAAGGATAACAGACCAATGCAGCATATATCCTCTCTCCATGTTATCCAAAGGAAGGCTGAGGAGCCATCTAAACACTTTGGTTACAGTGTTGTAGGAATTGATAGTGTACGCTATCTCCATCTACAGTAGATTGTACAACCCACATATGAATTTTAGTTTGTATGTTTTCATGTCCCTAAGAGTGGCCCAAGCTGTTGAGAAATGGGTGTTTTTTTTTATATCATCACTAACTTTAGACTGGTTGCTAACTAAAGCTAGAGTGCTAAGTCTGTCCCCCTATTTTACCTATAGCTAGAGGGAGAAGAGATGGATTCACACCTTTCCCAAAGATACTTGTGCAAAAGTGAATGTAAATTTCACCTGGAGTTGATAGAGAATCTATATTTAAAAAAATTATAATGGTGTGAATCTAGACAGACACCATATGATAGTCCCAGTATTTCTTTTTCTGTTTAAAGTCTTGAATTAAGATAACTTATTAAAAACAACTAATATTGGTATTAGGGTTGCATATAAACACACAGATGAAAAAAAAAAAAAGTCCTCTCTATATATGTTGTATGCACATATTCTAACATCAAATTGCTGTAGCACTCCTAACAAAGTATTCATCAGTTTAGAATCATATGTATTTAAAGTGTGTAGGGAAAGAAGGCTACAGAAATACTGTTTGGAACATCATAATCAACAGCTAGAATCATTACGTGCTAGTGTCCTCAGATGGGCATATACCTTCAAATTTTTTATCAATATATGTGCACGTACCAATTTTCAATTATAAAAATCTCATGGGTTTACTAAAAATTGTAAATGATAAATGTTGGGCACAGTTCTAATTCTTACCTCTCATGTTAGTGTACAGCCAGTAATATATTTCCATTTTTGTTGATAATGTTCATAAGAGTGTGAAGAGTTATTTCTTGTTGAACTTACATACTATTAGGGGGCAATGGGTGACTGATTTGCATATTGCACTGGCAAAAAAAAAAAAAAAAAAATTCCTCAAGTGTCTTAGACATATTTTACAATACTTACACCTATTTCCTTCTTTCTCTCTTTCATATATCAGATCATGTGTCACAACTTTTAAATATTGCTGTCACAAGTTAAATTAAAATATATCTGTGTGTATATATTTTTTGCACCAGTCTTTAAAATGTAACCATTTAAAAAAAAAATTTTTCATCATAAACGTAAAAATTAAGAATATTTTTTAATTGGAGCAGAAGTGTATTTTCCATTACCTAGGAGTGACATATAATCTTTAATGAATTACTATTCAGCAAGGTATTAAAACAAATCTCATTTTTTCTTTTTAATCTGACATGAAAAAAATCATAATTACAATTGTTCTTAATCCAGCAAGCCTATGAAATAAAAAAAAAAAATTAAAAGGTCTTGTTCCTTAAAACAAAAATGCAGTTAAAAATCTTAACCAAAAGTTTTGATCTACCCATTTCATATGCAGTAAATTATATGAAAACAAATTAAATATTTTTACAATCTTTTTTAACGGCTTCATCTGGAATGAAAATTCTATACAAAAGCATTGGGGGAGGGAGGTGTCATGTGATTATATTTTTTAAAAAAACAGTTCATTTTTACCTAAACAGCATTACTCTTTGATATTGGAAAAAATTCATTTGTCACTTGTATTAAACAAGTGATAAAACTTTTTTCTTCATATATAGAAGACTTATGCATTCACCAACTTGTAAAATCTGCAATTATATAAAATAAATTATTGGTGGCAGGTAACATTGGCTTTTTTTTTTTTTTTTAATTATCAGTCCAACAGCTATTAAACATGATGCACATTTCATTCCAGAATAGCCATCCAAAACTTAATTGTATTTTTTAATGTATTTAATGTATTTTGCTCTCTGTAATTGATACATTTATATACTTGTTAAATCTATCTGAATAAGTCAACTGTAGTCGGGGTCATTGAGTCAATGCGAACGATCCTTTCCATAGCTGAATAGTATGTGCTTTGCCAGGGCTACCTACTATCTATAATACCAGCTATTAACCATTAAATAATAATTTATTCTAATATACTCAATTTTTTCATTTGACACAATTTGTGTATATTTTTTATGATCAGTAAATGAAAAGGTTTATCTAAATCATTTATTCTTCCTTTTTTTTTTTTTTAATTGAAAAAAATGTGAATATCATTGCTAGTTTCTCCTACTATAATAAATTTAACCAATGATGAATTAAATTCAAAAGTTAGTTATGTGCAGCCATTGTGACAAGCAAAGACAAATTGATTTTCAATGTTGCATATAATAAAAAGAGAGATTAACATGAAATTCTGGATAATTTTTAAAAATCAATCAATCCCATTTTTACTTCATTGATATTGTGGATTTTGCAAGTAATTATACTGACCCCTTGAAGAGAAGATTATTTTTACCTTAGTTTTAAATTAGATCTTTTGCTCTTTGGACTCAAGCCTTGCTAATCTGGTTCTTGGAATGATCTTCAGCTCTCCCAGTACACTGCTCTAAACAAAAAGTGGTAGTACTGCAAATACACATATTTTACATTTGATTGTCTGAAATCTTTTTCTTCTTTAAGTTGTAAAATATCACCATCACAATTTTTTTTCACTCAGATTTTTGCCTTAACATTGTATGTAGTACATTTTTATTCAAGATTATTTTTTGCCATGCTATATATGAATATTTAAAGTGTTTTTTTGTTTTGTTTTATTTTTTTTAACTGCTGGATGCCTTCCTGCCACAAACCCTAAAAGCTACCAGCTAAAGTTTATTGGGCTTCACTTATCTGGCACTTGGCTTTAAAACCATAAACTTTGTAATCTCCTGTCCAATGTTCAATTCATTGTACTGCTGCCTGTATAAATATTTTCACACTTCTAATATGGATTCTTTGAAACAGTAAAAAGTAGATTACATATAGCAAAAGAGATTTTTCTCTTCTCCCCACCCACCATCACACTTTTTCCCAATATTTAATTTTCTTGTATATTTGAAATGGTCTGTCAGATGGATTGACATGAAAGCATCCTATTGACCAACCAAATCTGAGTAAAAATGTCTGCTGTTTTTAATTACTGGTGATTTATTTACTTTTTTTCCCCCTTTATTTCTTCTGCTGTTACTAAATCTTTTACTTTTTTTTTTAATGCTATGTACATAAGCAACTTTGCTTGGTAAAAATTCGTATAAGCCAGGATGATTTGACCAAAAAGAAAAAAAGACTATCCCACGTTTTTTTAAATCAAATACTGTGTGAGATTCAAATGCCTCTTCAAAAAGTCATGTATGCCTTGTGTACTTGTACTCTTTGCCTTTCCAGGATTTTATCAAAGGAATGATTGTTGGAAAAGAAAAAAGTCTTATAAAAAATCTAAAATAACTTGAAAAAATATTTGAATATACATGGTATAACAAAAAGATACTTGAAACATTAAAAAAAAAAATAATTCTGAAGTCCTGATTTCCAATGTTTTAACATATATTAATAGATAATCTGGAAAGCAAAGAGTTAAGAATGTTCTCTTCTCATCTCAGAATCTTCTGCTGATGTTTTGTAATCCATCATTTTCACTGTTTCTGTAACGATTTTCAAAATTCCAATTTGTTGCCTGTCCATATACAAAATGAACACCATTGTGTGTATTTATAAAAGCTATTTTCCTACTGGGAATGGTTGTCCTATGTCAAATAGACTTGGTTAAAATAATTATTGCTGTAATTATTTTTCTATGATTCATGCTTGGATTTTATATTATGTAAAATCTCACTAATCTTTATAGATCTTTTATAACTTATAAGCAAGCTATCTATCTATAACTCTCTCCTCCTCAAATATCTAAGCAAATGAAGCTCCTTTTCTTGATTTTGAAGGACTTAGACTTTAATCTTCCTTGCAGCAACAAGTCAAAATACTGTTTTTTTTTTGTTTTTTTTTAAGTACTTGATTTTCAATCCAAAGCTAAGAATTTAAATTTAAAAGAGGAAACGAAGCATACACTCATGTAAAAGTTAATTCCTATTTTTGAAAAAGAAAATTTTGGATATATCTTATACTTTTCTTTTTGTTATACTCTACAGTATATATGTAAATTAAAATTTGGTCTAATCCTAGACTGAAACTGCATAAAATGGAAATGTTATGTTCATTTTTAATGTATTTAATGTAATTAAATATTGTTGGGGTCACTGGATTACATAATTTAAAAACATCTGACCTTTTAAAAAATCCCCAAAATGAATCATATTTACTACTTTGGCTAGAGAATAACTAAATTTACTGACTTTTATGGATTATGTTAAACTATTCATCTTTTTTACATACAGCTATACAATATTTGTTGGCTGATACGAGAAACATTTTACAGGGACACTTTTTTAAATTATTGCTCATTACAACTCGTTGTTGATCCCTAGATAAACAACTTAGCTGTTTGGTGATCATTATACCAGGATATCAGACACATTGTACTTGGGTATATTTTTAATCATATCTTGTATGCCAGCTAATATAGTAATATTACTAATAATAATAATTATTCACATTTTCTGCACTAACTACAAATTTCATTACACTAAAAATAAAGAAAGAAATATTGAAAGATGTTGGGACCAGATATTTTCAAGTTGAATAAATTCTAATCCTCAAACCTAGATTATAGCAAAATACAAGCAATTTTTAAAAGGTCTCTCTAAGATAACTGCTAACTTTAAAAAAATAAGTTTCTATATAATAATTTGTTTTGACATGCAATCGAGTATTGCAGTGACATTAGAGATGGTGTTGAAGGATAATAACCACTAAATTCAGATTGCTTTTTCTAAAGTTAACAAATTGAGATTTTGGGTTCAAGTTCATTCTGTTATTGTATCAGTCAAGTTTTAAAGTTTTAGACTTAAAAAAAAAAAAAGGGGGAAAAGACAACTTTTACATGAGAGTATATCCAGTATTAATATAACAAAAATTTAAAGGGTTAAAAAAAAAAAACCTGAAGAGAATTTTATTCATTATTAATCAGAAACTGTTAAAGTTAAACATACACAAATAAATGACTTGGTTTGAATATCTCATTGCAGTGTCAATTTTTATGCCTGCACTGTCTATATTTATAAATACCCAAAACATATAGCAAATTTTAAACAATATAAATATGAACTTTAGACAAAGTAGTAATAGCTTTCAAAGAAATAAAAATGATTATAGTGGTTGTAAAAATGTATTCCTTCTATATCAAATCAAAACTGAATATTGTACCACGTAATACAAAGACATTTTCTCATTTTAAAAAAAAACTATCTTGTTTTTAACATGCGATTTTTTTTTTTTTTTTTTTTTTTTTGCCATTTCTGCCTTCTATCCAATATATTTATTTTCCTGCCTCTCAGCCATACAGTGTATGGCGTTCATTCATTGAGAGCGAAAAGTGGGGGTTATCAGATACACTAGAAAATTTTCTTAAAACTTGAAAGTATTGATATACTTGTCAAAACCATGAAAAGGAAAATTGAATAGAATTTTAAATAATCCATTTTGCAAGTGATATGTTTTCTTTTCCATAATACTGAACTCATGAAAAAACATGGAGTAACTTTATCCCGGGTCATGTTGACCACCTTGCCAATGAAGAGAAAATAGTTTCTTCATGTAACTTTCAGACATTTTATACTTTTATCATTAGGATTTTCTTTATTTTTAATATTTACTACCCACAACCTAATAGATACTGTTAGTTCTTTTACCTATTCTTTTTAATAGGGCATATTTATGGTACTGTACAAACCAATATGAATAAAGAAATGGGGGTAGGGGATATGCTAATGTTTGGAATCAGTGCATTAATTTTGTACCTTTTTTTAACTATACCACATACAAAGATGATCCCCTACCCTGTTTCATATAACCAAGCAGCAGTCTGTTTTACCCATCATTGTAAAATCAAGACTTAAAATCAGCACTATTGGTTTTGTGAGTTTGAAACATTTTTTTATTTCAACTTTTAAAGTTCTTTAACTTAACAAAACAGATGAACTAACAAGTTTTATTTTCTACTTTTAATTTGCAAGAGTATTTTCTCTTTTCATAGTTTCTTCCACAAATACTGTTTAAATTTTGATGTTTTGTGGTTATTTATGCCAAATCTGAATTTCAATAGTTGAATTTTTTTTTTTTCAATGAGATGAAGACGATTTTCCACAAATCCAGCTCTGTGGCCAATTCAAAAATGTTTTACTGATTCTTAACATCTTCTGTATCAATATCTGTATTAATCTCACCTTGGTTTTTCACACTAAATATTTTAACTGCACTTTTTCCTTACACATCAGATATTCTCAATTGAAAATAATACAAACTCCCCAGTCTCAATTATATTCAGTGTAGCAGCCAATTTATACAGCGACATAGCTTGAAGATTGTGTTCAAGCATGAAACAGACTATCGCCACTCGGTGTTGACCTCAGTGTCTGCTCTTATATTTACACTTTCTCACTCTGATATCAAACACTTTTACCTATAAATATTTCATATATAAGCTGTCTAGTTTCAATCATATATTTTTGTTTCGGCTGCACACTTAAATATACTTATCATATTAACAACCTTAGTTCTAGGCATATTTATTACATCATATAACTTAAAAAAATTATCATATGATTCTAACTTCTATGCACTCATTCCAACAAAAAGTTTTTATTATTTTATTTTCAGTCTTGATAAAATTACTCGTGTGTCAATGTGCAAAAACATCTATTCATATTATTTTTCCCCTTTTTGTATGTCACTGCAATTCACATTCTTATGACATTTCTGGCTTTGCAGAACTTGGAAAAATAAGAAAATATTTGTGCCTCTGTCTTCTTTTTTTTTTTTTTTTAAGCTGATCTCATTTTATGGATTTTCATTTTTTTTTTTTTTTTTTTTAAACAAATATAAAATACACTAATTCACTTTTGGTCAGTAAAACTCTAAAATCATTTTAAGCAGCCATTTTCACCTTTCCTGTTAGTATCACAAGGCAATAAGCTGAAATTCTAATCTATAACTTCTATTTAAAAAGATTGGATTATGACTTAAAATTGATGTTATCTTTATTAGCTATTAAATTTTCAATTTTTCTCTCAATCTGAAAATCAATGGTGAAAATTTGTTTTGAAAGGTGTAATAGATTGGAGACTGGCATGAAGGACAAATGAACATTTAAAACCATAAAACCTTTTTCAATAATATCTTATTTTTAAAGGGAATTTAATTTTCAAACTGTAATTGTTTTGTTTTTTTATTGAATAAACCCTTGATAATTTCCAATCTGAAGAGTTAATATAAAATGCTTATCCAGAATATTATAAAATATGAGAGCCAAGAACATTTCTCTTTTTCTATAGACCTAGCAATTTTTGTTCATTCTTAATTAGATTTGGAATACTATCTGAATAATTAAAAGGTCAGCAACTCTACAATATCAGGGTCAAATACTAAAATCAAAAGACAAAGAGGCAAATAATTTTCAATGCATGCTGCTTATTTAAAAAAAAAACTAACATGAACAGTAGGCTAGTTGATCAGCTCTGAATCCCTATCCTTTCACCATCCTAGTTGCACTTTGTAGATTTGTGTAATTGTAAAATCCACATCTTTATTGATTTAATGTTTTCAAACATTTACTGACACAAACTCGGAAGGGATATACTGATTTAAGGCCAGACAAAAATCCCTTCTCTTCATTTCTACTAAATTCTGTCAGTGTAAATATTTTGAAAATCTCCTTCCATGTACACACAACTAAAGAAAGCAAAGTATTGCCAGTCATGGTTACCTTTTTTCTTCCCCCCACCCCAAAGCTACTTTGCTAATTTAGTGGGATTATATCCTTGCCATTTCAAATTCTATATACTTTCTGGAGAATTTTTTTTTTTTGTACAAGACAACTTTCTTCATGCAAACACACTTGTTTTTCAGCCATCGAGCCTTTCCATTTGTAGCTATTTTTCTAAAAAAAAAAAAAAAAAAAAAAAGAAAATAAATAAATAATATCAAAGAATGGATAGTTTTTATACTTTTGTAAGCCAGTAAAATCTATATGGATGTCACCTGGATTTTTTTTTCTACAAAATTTGTTGAATTTTATAACAAAATTCTTGGACCGATATTTTTCTGTCTGTTAGAACATGGTGTAAAAATCATTTGGAAACCAAGTAATAAAAACTTTTTTTTTTTTTTTTTTTCAACTGTAGTGAGGTTGTAATTTGCCCAGTATCAAAAGCCTGGACATATTTGTCTGGCAGGCTTACCACTCAGTATCAGGGACACTTAGCAAGAAAAAAAATGCAGCAAACACAAACTACAGAAATCTTACAACACTTCATGTAACTTCAAATTTTTTTCAGTTAAGCTAAACTTAAACCTTATAGTTGGCACACTTTTTAAGGATTAAGTATATAAAAAGAAAAGTATCTTTTTTTTTTTTTTTTTACCATTACATATGAGTTGCATATAACTTTAAATGTAGAAAAAAGGAATTTTAAAGAAATTCACTCTACATTTAACCATCTGAGATTTTCTAACCTTCTAATACTTAATTGAATTGCAGACTTCAGAAATTATTTTCATCTTAATTCAATTTCAAATGTTTTGTTGGTTATGATCTAATATACTTTAATGCTGAATAATAATCTGATAAATTTATTAATTTAGGATAGATATTAATAGCTGAGATATATCTTAGGTAAGAGAGGTTAGCTAGAATTATTTCAAATTCTGATATTTGATTGGAAGTATAAAAAAAAATCTTACTTTTCATCAAAATAAATATTCTGTACAAAATCATTAATATTTTGCTGTAAGCTGCCCAATTTTTAATTATTCATACAAGATGTTTACATTTGCTTTATTGAAATATTGAGGAAGGTTAAATATTATACACTACAGCTTGACTGTTTCTGCATTCAAGAAGTGGTATTAAAGAATTGGAATCCAATAGAATATATGCTTGTTGCTGTAAAATTCAAATAAACAAAATTAATACTTAAAATTAAGAAAAACTAAAACTGTATTGTGATAACTGAATTGTTTAGTCATTCAAGGTGGACAACAATACATACTTCTCCACCTTCAATATATTGAAACTTATCTAGTTACTGCATCAATATGATTTCATGCATGCACATATATATATATATATATATTGCTGTTTTGTTGCTAGCTTGAAAGCAATGGTTAACAAGCTAGTCTCGAGTCATTGCTAGTGAGTTTCAGCTTCACTAATTAAACCAAGCATTAGGGCTTTGTACAAGACTAGGCCAAGATTTTTTTTAATGCAACATCAGATTTACCCAATATTGGCCAGTATATGCAAAATGATTGTTAAAATATCAAAGTTAATTTCCAAAGAAACTTGAGTTCTACAAATTTTATTGAAATGTTTGGGTATATTGTTTTTAAATCATGTGTTTACATGAAATTTACAAAACCATTGTGTGTGTGCATTTATATTTTATTTATATGCGCACACACACACACACACAGTGACTTTTTACATATAAAATTATAAACCATATTAATCTATATAGATTACACACTTGTTTGCATACATACACACTACATAATAGAATATATACACTATATATATATCTCAGCCACTCTGGCCCTGATGATTGGTGTTATTCAAAACCCTGGCGTCAATCAATTCAACATTTATTAATGTGACAATTGAGCAAAAATTCTGCTAGCCTTAAAATACATTAATTTCTATTAATTTTTACATATTTTGATAGGTGTTATTGATTCACATATGAATGTCCCAAACATGAATATTTCCTGTCCCTTAAAGATACAATTAGTTTAACTAAAATGTAAGTGCTTCATAACAGTAAAAAAATGTACATTTTTATATCAAGAAACCTTAAATTCCTACCCTTCGCACGCTACTCAAGATGTTAAACACTGAAAATTTATAGGCATAAAAAAAATGAAGAGGGCTTCTTAGGCCCCAGGAGGGAATTTGAAGTTTAGGTACATCCACTTCTGTCTATAAAATCTACAAACTTGCTTTTATCTCATCTAAACATGCATATTTCTTCAAAAGTTAAAAAGCAAAATTTTTTAAGGAAAAGTTCTGAAAGTTTTAAAGTTGTTTGTATAATATGAGATGGAGGTGGCAGAGTCCCCCCCCCCCCAAAAAAAAATATGTATCTGTAATTTTTTTTTTTTTTTTTTTTTGTACAGTGTTGCTATTTTATACAAAAAAGAAAAAGCAGCTCCAAGACATTGTTTGCTGCATTTGCTATGGGACACTAAAAATAGACAAAAATTCTTGCTTGCAAGATTGTACATAGTTCCCTGTTATACCATATTTTTCCCCTTATTTAAGAAAACAATGATTCTGCATGTCTATCAATTTGTTCTTATAAATTTCAAGATTTTAATAAGTGTTTTGAAAGCAAAGGAGCCTTATTTATAGACAAGAAAATAAAGGGCTCCATTTCCCTTGAGTGTATGATCTCTGAGACTGTTGTCCATACTTTGTAAATATGTAAGAAATATCATTAAACATTCTATCACTTTATGTACTTGGTGTTCTTATCATTAATAATGTCTTTTTTTGTTTTGCTTTCTTCTCTCATCATTAAAATGCAGGGTTTATGTAAACTTTGAATATGTAAAAAATGTCACTGTTCTAAAAGCACTCTACCACCTGATACTAACTTTAAAAATTTGTATTGGCTTGGAGCAAAGTTTGTAGTGTTTTTCAATAGGTGGAGTTTGAATGTGATTTTTCACACAACTGAAATGTGTCATATACATATTCTGAAAGGTGTCATTTCAGTGTATCTTTACAATTTATCTGCGGATTGTGAATTTTAAATGTTTGATGTTAAAAGAGAAAACACTTATTAAAAATAATCATGATCACACAAAACTGCACATATCTCGTATAAGCATAAGCTTTTGAAAACACCATGAAATTAAATGTACTAATCATTAATTCCACATACCACAGAAGGTTTAAATATTTTCAAAATTCTATTAATTTCCTTAAAATTGTTTAAAAAAAAAAAAAAAAAAAAAAAAAAAAAAAATAATTGAATAAATTTGAAAAATTTTTACTAGTATTTTTTTTCATCTTAGCAACAGAAAATGATAAAATTTAGATGAAAAAATACATGTCAAAAATTAATAAGGGTTGAGAATGCTTCATCTAACAAAAATTCAAGAGATCAAAGGAACTGGTTTAGTTTTTCCAATTAGTTACTTAGGAAATTTTTAAGGAGTCAGGAATAACCAGCCCTATTTTTTTTATATAAGAATTTAAGATTTCAGGTGAAAAAAAAAAAAAAAAAATCAAATTTCCTTTTGTGTAGTTAATTTTACTGCATATATTTAAGGACTAGAATTTCTGTTTATATCTTCTAGGTGCTGTGACCTTTCAGGGCTCTCATGAATTTCCATAAACTTCTATTCCTTGCAGCTCTTAGTAATGTTGTCATTTTACCATTCTTCCCACCATCCATTCACTTAAGTTTATCAAATAGGTGGCCTGCTGCCCTCTTCTTCCTAGTATCCCAGGAATTTCCACTGTCTCTTCTTTCTGATTCTGAGTATATGTAGTTAACCTTTTCGTCTTTAAATTTGTGTTAACTGTGTGTGTGTATTATATATATACACACACACACACAAACCTCCAGGGTGCAGCAGAAATACCTTGCACAAAATAGTAAGACATTAGTGGTAATGGTGTCTGTAATTCTAGCTAATGTTTTACCATTATATGAGGTATTTCTTCTGCACCCTGTATGTATGTATATATATATATATATATACACACACACACACACACACACATACCTCCAAGATAATGGTAAGACATTAGCTAGATGAAGACACCATTGCCACCAATGTCTTACGATTATGTGGGAGGTATTTCTGCAGCACCTTGTGTGTGTGTGTAAAATAAAGAAATTACAGTAGTTTTGAAATATGTTTATCAGAGAATCAAGTATTAAAGATTGGGAATTTTATTGTTTTTAATTGCTCAGCTATATGCAATGTAATTAAATTTCACAACTGGAACAATAGCACTCAAATTATCATCCATTAACATTATTTGTTGCATATTTTCATATTTTATGTTATCTTAACATTAATTCATTGCACTTTTTTAAATAATTATTTTCATTATGTCACTTTTTCATTTAAAAATCTATTTGTTGATTAATAAAAATGTAAACAAAACCAAAAAGTTTATTTTCCATCGAATCAGTCAGCATTTAACCACAAATTCTGTTGATTTTATGATCCTAATTCTTATTAATCAGCATCTGAAGAGCTTTCTAATGATCTACAACTTGGCCATATTGGGAGATATGAAATTTTAGCATATAGTGGCAAATACAAAAAAAATCCGTCATTTAAAATTTGGCCCAACTTAGTAAAATCCTTGTAACTCAGACCAGTCAAAAGTCCACCACAAAATTTTGCACATATTTTGCCATAAGGCAGACAAATTTGTTGTCAAAGTTTTAAACAAAAATTAAAGATATGCTTTTTGAGAAATTAAAGGTCAAATTATCTTATTTGACCTTTAAACAAAAAACAAATAAATCACCTTTTAAATCTATCCAAGTACTTTAAAAATGGTATATAATTTAGCTTTGTGGGTGAAAAAGCAACTGAGATATTGATATTTTAACTTTGTGACTATTTTCAAAAATTCACCTTTTTGGCAAGGGTCATATCTTGGGAACCCTTTGACATAGAGATGTAAAATAGGTACCATTCAATTTCTATCATGAAGCTTTATAAATGTACCAAATTTGAAAAAGATCTATGTCAGTGATGGTTGGACCCTTGTTGATTTGACTCTTTCTAATTTTCATTTATTTTTTAGAAGCTTACAGTCAAATCATGCTGAAAACACCAGTTCTCAATTGATCACCAGGATCAAGCCTGGTCAGTACCTCTTGGGAAAACTGGGTACTGTAAGTGACCTACGATCTGAAATATGTTTTGGCTTCAAATAACCCCGAAAAGTACATCAATCATTTCTTAGAATCACTCCATAAAGAATTGCGATTTTTTGCATATCGAGTCGATGAGCCAATAGCTTATGTCTCACATGGCTTCTGCACTGAACAAACTGCAGTTAGATTTTCTCAACACTTACATGTTCTTATATTGATATGGACTTATCTGCACTTTACACTGCCAGTGATTACTGCATTTTGTTTGAGAAGCAAAAACTAGGAATAAATGCAAGCAAAATGACTTTGGATTTATAGGGATAGAAGCAACCAATGTAGTATAGATAATTATGAGAGTCTGCTGAAAGCTACTTGCATAATGCCACTTATAGCCTATGTTGAGTGCAACAAGAAATTAAGTGTTTGCTTATAATTCTTTTCTGGATTAAGAGGTGTCAGAACATCAGTTACTGGAAAAATAGTGTTATACTTATGACATCTGAAATATTTAATCATCTGTCAATTGACTTCACCTATTATACTAAAGATGAACTTTAAAGAGAAGCTTAAACCAATTTGGTTAAAACCACTTGGTGATTGCATTTATAAAGAAATTGTGACCTCTGAGGCTGAAACTATTCAAATCTCATTTGAAACTTTTTATAAAGAATAAATATTGAAGGTTATTTATGTAAACAGCATAAAAAAAGTAAAACTTAGATTATAGCTAATTGACTTTGTCTGACACAAGGTCAACACAATAGAAATGGTTTGCTCGATTAATTCATTACACTTACCATCCAGAGAAAACTGCCTAAACATGTGGATATCACTCAATTATTTCATACTTAAGTGTGTAATTATGCTGTAAATGTTTGTAATTTTAGTCTATTTAATTCATTAAAATTTATTTTTGGTCAAGTAAAAATATTACACAATTCTTGTTCCTTTCTTTCTCTTTACAAGAATTTTTACAAGTATTTTTGCAATATAGTCTCTTATGCTACTAGATTAACAAGTAATTTTTTAAGTGAATTGTATTTTGTCACATGGAAAAAGATGGTCAAAGGTTAAGAAATCCTCAGAGATTGAATTTTCTGTTCTTTATTTGTAATACAATCAAGTACAAGAGTGTGTCCATATTTTTGCAGCTGTAGAGACTGCAAGAAGTCAGAACAACAAATGGCAGCCAAGACAAATGTTAATCTATTCAAACTGATAAAACAGCTAAAAGGTATCCATTAACAACAAACCCTTTTAAAAACTATTACCAACAAAAAGTATAAATGCTAATGAGTTTGAAGCTGACTGAACCCATAACACTGAAAATAGCAAAGGGACAGTGTCAATCAATTATTTACAGAGGCATTACTATCATTATTTAAAACTAACTTTATGCAACCTGACCTGAAGAGGGATGGGCTTTGCTAGGTTTATTTTGTCCAAGACATACTACAAATGAATAAGTACCTACCAAAGCATTTGGAAGGAGCTGATTAGGTGCTCAGCAACACCATGACCAGACTTGGAAAAAAAAAAAAAACTGCCTCATCAGTCATGTATCAAAAGATACATGATCGGCTAAGCATGTATCACACATGGCAAATAACTGACTGAACTTGTTTTAGTAATCTATACAAAATATTTAGACAAAATTAGTTCCATTGCAAAATGAACCGTTTAATTAATCATTTCCTTTACACCTACATTTCTAAGATAACAATCATATTTATTCAATTCTTTCATGTGAGGCACTCAGATACCGTTATCTATTAAGTGATGGTCTTGTTTCAACTTCAGCTTTTTCTCATTGCCATCTTTGTCATTCTGTTGCTAATCTTTTTCTTACATTTCACCACTACATTAAATGTACAAAATTTTTAACATGAAAAAAATATTGAGTAAAAAGTGATTTATATAATACCAGGAGTAATCAATAGAATCATAGATACCATTGAATGTCTAAAAAAAATGTAAGGGAATGGATTAATTAAATGGTTCATTGGCCTCTATTTTAGTTGTGAGTTCTTTATCTCTGCTTTATTGAATTCAAGACTGGTATTTATTTGAACAAAAAGTACAAATTGTGGCACAAGGCCAATAAAGGGGATGGGTAGAGGCTGGTCAACACTAACTATCTTATACCTAGCTAATCAGATTCGCGACCCATTCGTACATTACATTTTACACATTCACCAAAAGAACTCGTCCATCACCAAACAATCCTTCAACCACCATAATACCACGTGCTCTCAAGGGAGACCTACCAAAATCGCGCCCCATACCATGAAAATTCTAATGATGATATATATATATACACAATTCTAATAATGATAAAATGAGAGGGGAGGGAAATGAACCCAATAATAAACTTAAAATAAACACAAATACAAACTAAACATAATTGATGTTAGTAGGGACCGTCCAACCCATAAAACAGAGAGGCCGCTGTATTCTGCCCAGGGGACAAAATCAAGAGACACTCTCGCTAAGGGAGTGGGAAAAAGTATAAAATATTAGGCTGGAATGGGAAAATATAAAACTGACCCAGTAGAGATGAAAATGGGGCGGGGGTCAAAACAAACTGGGGAGGATGGGAATCTCGACTTGGATCATAACCAAAGAACGGCCGGGATGCAGGCCAGGAACAACACTTACTCACATTAACTAGGTACACTGAAGCTTGTCTAACCTAACCAAGGGGAGGGTTCCACAGGAAGCCACCCCGATGTGCAATAGGTTGACCTAGAAGAGAAAATCAAGGCTAGCCCCGTTCACACGAAGCAAGCTCGCTTCTTTTACCCACCTTTCGCTAAAGACTGTCGAATGCAATCGTTTTCTATCCGATCTAATCTTCATCTTGAGCTGATGCTCAAAGAATCGAATCAGATCCGAATGAGAAAGACGATTGCCTCGCAAGACTTCCTCCTTTCGCGTCGTCCAAATCACCATTCGAGCCGTGGCCATCAGCGTCAGAAACACCATCCGTTTC
The DNA here is from genome assembly GCA_963932145.1 of Acanthosepion lycidas. Classification (NCBI taxonomy): domain Eukaryota; kingdom Metazoa; phylum Mollusca; class Cephalopoda; order Sepiida; family Sepiidae; genus Acanthosepion; species Acanthosepion lycidas. The sequence continues at coordinate 82,343,313 of OZ010578.1, forward strand.
ATCCCGGAATACGGGGGCGACACATTGTCACACGCGTATGCGCGATCAATGGACACAAGCTGTTCGGGAGCGAGACGAGCCGTCAGCTCGCCGACATGGTCCCATAAGGGGCGGACCTGGGGGCAATGGTAGAAGGCGTGTGCAGCCGTTTCCTCTAAGCCAAGGCCACACCGTTCACAGTCTGGCAAATCCGCCAAGCCCCATATGAAAGCCTTGTCGTTGAGAGGCAGCCGATTCCGAGCCAATTGCCAGCTAAGCGAAAACTCAGGGTTACTGAGGTAATCCGCCGCTGGCGCCCAAGACCAGTAGGAGCAATACTCCTCCTCCGACAAGCCGAGCGTATCTCGTAGGAGATCCTTCACGGGCCTCTCCACTAATTCACGATAGAAGACCTTCCTAGGCCGAGAAAGGTCACTGGACCGGGGAACGGCCCTCAAGGCCAACCGACACTCGCGAAGGAAAACCGATTGATCCCGGGGTTTACGACCGCGCTCAACCCGCGAGATGGGGGGACTGATGGTAAGGCCAGGGAACGCGTCCCTAACAATCCCCTCCAGAATCGGATCTCCTTCAGTCAATGCACGGCGTAGGAAAGCCAACCTAGAGGCACGGATGTGACTCAGCAGGTGCGGCATTCCCAGCCCCCCATGACACGGACGTTTAGTGCAGACTCGTCTGTCGACCCGATTCCCGCGTCCCCTTCATAAAATGGAGGATAGCGATTGCTCGAGCGCCTTCTTGTGAGTCTTACAGAGAGGAAGTACGGACAATCGATAAAGAATCAGGGGGAAAATGTATGTAGCACACACCTCCGCCCTGCCCTTCACGGACAACCTCCGTCGATTCCAAGTCTGACCGGCGGAATCGACCTTTGCTCGTACTTCAGACCAATTCTTCTCCAGCTGGAGGTCAGGCCCAAACCACACTCCAAGAATGCGGACAGGACCGTTTATCCAACCGAAGCGGCCCGGAAGAGCGACCCCCCTTCCAGGCACCTAACCGCAAGCCGGACGACTTGTCGCGGTTTATTTTGGCCCCTGTCACCTTCTCGTACCGATCAAGCGCCTTCTGTACCACCTCAATGTCGTTGCGGGACGACACGAAAGCAGATACGTCATCGGCGTACATGGAAACCCTGGCTCGAGACCCTCCAGGAACGGCAATTCCACGTAGGGCCGGACTGCCGGTCTGGTCCTTCAGCCGGCGAAGGAGAGGCTCCAACACCAAAGCATAAAGGAGAGGCGACAGCGGAAAACCCTGACAAACCGACCTAGACAGCACGAACGCGTCCGACAGCCTTCCGTTCACCTGTACCACCGCACTGGGGGAGCGATACAGGAGGCTAATCCAGCGGCAGAAGTTGGGTGCGAATCCAGCGGCCTGCAGGACAGCTGCAAGGTAGCGATGGTCGACCCTATCAAATGCCTTGGACTGATCCAAATTGATCAGCGCGGCTTCTTCGTCGTCTTTTACGCCCTCTATGATCGTGCGGATCAGATGCAGGTTGCTCTGAATTGTTCGGCCCCTCACAGAACAAGTCTGCTCAGGTCCCAACAGAGACTCGGCAACTGACTGCAAACGCTCCTGCAGGATCTTGGCCATAATCTTTAACTCTGTGTTTAGCAGAGTTATAGGCCTGTAATCATCTAGGTTCCCCCCACCACCTTTGCCCTTTTTCAACAGAGTGATCACACCCCTGGTGATCCGGTTGGGGATGGACCCCGACCGAAACCAGTTGTTGAACACTGCAGTCAAAATTGGAACAAAGATGTGCGACAGCCTCAAGTACAATTCATAGGGCAAACCATCCAGACCGGGCGACTTGTCTCTGCCGACCTTCTTCAAAGCCGCGTAGACATCGCCCTCCGTAATCTCTCCCTCGCAGCTAGCCGCTTCAGTCGGCGAAAGCCGAGGAAAGTCAGCCAAATAGCTACGAAACTCCTCCTCACGGAGACCAGGCTCCTTGGTAAACCGGTTCTCGATATGGCGCCGAAACGCTCCGCACATGTCGTCAGTGGCCTGAAGAGTACGCCCCTCTGGGGATTTGACTTCACGAATGTAACGATCGCCACCTCGACGAACCTCTTCCCTGCGCAGATCTGCGCCCAAGTTCACGGCTTCGGAAGACATCTTGCTTAACTTATGTCTAATTACCTGACCCATGTACCACTCGCTATTCGATCGATCCAGGGCCTCCTTAGCTAAGGCTATCTCTAGGGGATCCCCCCCAGCCACCACCCGGGAATTACTAGCTTTAAGCGTCTTCACCTTTTCAGCTCTATCTAGAGCGAGCCGTTTGCTGAAATCAGTGGTGAAGGACCTAATCCTACATTTAAGGCGTTCCCACCACCTATTCCCGATAACCGCCCCCACTAGCTCCCGCTGCACTAGTCTAGTTAGCTGCTCCTGGAAGTCCTGCCTATCCAGTAAAGACAGATTGAACTTCCAGTACCCAGCCATTCTAGGCCTATTGTCTAACGCCACCCGGGCACAAACGAGTTTGTGATCCGAATAGCCTACCCAGTGGAACGTAGGGCAATCTAGTAGTTCTATGTCGGCTCTTCTCACTAGCTAACCACCTTGTCAAAAGGCCAATTAAGAGCCCACGTCCACATTTTTCCCTTGGGATGATCGACCTGGTATCTATCGACGAGACCATAATCGTCGATCAGATCGACCAAGCTGCGATCGCCCCCTCTCCCGCTAGCACCCCGCCCCCTGTCCCCCATTAAAACTAGGCGCGTTGAATCCACCAGGAACGGCCCCAACCGCCGAAAGAACGAGACCCGCTCCCTCTGGTCATTGGGCGCATAAACCGCAACGACCCGGAACGAACCACTTTTCACGGCAATATCGGCCACAATCAACCGGCCCTCTGCACAAGGTCTACCTTCGCATCGAGAGTATGTCTGACAAGCAAAGAAACACCTCTGGCAGACCGGTCCCCGTATGCTGAATAAACGACAAAGTCATCCTCCAGCACACACGCATCGGAACTGCAAACAAAGTGGGTCTCTTCGATCGCGGCGACATCCACATCAAAGGACAACAGGTCCCGGAGCAGGCGGGCAGCCTTACCCCGATCCCTCAAGCCATTCACATTCAGTATAGCTAACTTAACTGCCATCGTCTAGGCCTGCAAAAAGAAAAAAGAATAAGTGCAAAAACCTTATACACATATGGGGCGGAAATCTGCGTTGAGCAGGACCCCGACAGATTGTCCCAGACTGCCAGTGCCCAATTCAGTCGTCATACGACCGCCCAGGACAATACCGCCGACGTCAATAGGGTACATTAATTTAATAGCCCTATATAAGGAGGGGTGAACTAAAACCGGGACCCTCCCAGAGCAAAAGTTGTCCAATTCGCACATTTTAATGTTCGGAAAGGCATCCCTGGCCTCGAATATGTGGCTCCACACCTTCAGGTAGCCACCAGAGTCTCTGATACAGGTAATGACACTTGGAGTCTTTGGAAAATTACGGGGGTCCTCGACACTTTTGCCGTCCACCTCCGTCGTTTTGTACAGCACCTCCAACAGGGCCTTCCTTTGTTTGGACAGGCCCCTTATGTACTCTTCTTTGTCAATTTTACAAATTGACTCGGGGCCCTCAAACATTTTCTTTTTCTTCTTTTTCTCCCTAGCAGGATGGGGAGGGGAGGAGGTGGACGTGTGTGGTGGTGTGTTCAACGAACTCGGGGAAGATGTGGAGGGAGTGGGGGGTGTAGCACGGGAAGGAGAGGAAGGGAAGCTCTTAATGCCGGGAGAGCAGGACGATCTAATTGGCGAAGCCGGGAAGGAGCGCCTCCTGGTTTTGACCAGACTGCGTTCCGCCCGGCTACGACCAGAACAACTTTCTTGTGTTTTTCTTTCTTCTTCTTCCTCCTCCTCCTCTTCTCTGCACCTCTTCAGAGACGCCACTCGAGGTGGAGGCATGTGTTGAACTTCCATCGGACTGTCTCTTTGTTCCTTTGGTTGCTGCTGCTGCTGTGGTTGTTGTGATTGTTGTTGTTGTTGCTGCTGCTGTTTCTGTGGGGTTTTTTTGGGTGACTGTTTTTTCGACACTTCTTTTTCCCCTTTTTTCTTTTCCACCTGCTGTTTTGGTGCTGGTTGAGGCTTATCCTTTTGTGGGGGAGCTGGTACATTCTTCCCCTTCCTTCCATTTACAACCTCCTTCCAGGCGCCGTCAGCGTTTTTATCTGCTTCTGGATTTTTTTCGTTCACCGCTACTGGTGGCGTGGGCTGGCTTACAGGCTGAGGCTGTTTCGTTGGGCAATCTTTCGCCATGTGTCCCCGGACACCACACACCCAACAATTCGGTCGCCTACCTTCCACCACGACCCACATCTTTCTTTTCCTGCAAACCAGGGTGTTGGGAATTCTCCTAAATTCTTCCTGGCTCAGGGTCACCTGCAGTTCAACGTCACCCGTGGCAATGCCGGACTTGCTCAGTATCCCTTTGACCTCCTCCACTTTTCCATACTGAGCGAAGAAGGCCCCCATTCTGTCCTCCGAGATGTCCACAGGCACTTCGTGGACTGTTATTTTAGTCCTACGTGTGCCCATGTATTCCGTTTGCAGCTTGAGGTTTTTTGTTGTTAACACGCTGCCTGCCAACTGCTTCGCATCCAGTTCTGTTGGTAAGAGAATGTCCCACATTGCGTTTGACCTCCTAGCCAGCACCTTCGGATAAATTTTCAAGGTCTTTAGGACCTCTTCCATTGTCTCCCTGCTGACTCCGGTTAATTTCCGACTTTTCACGTCGGACGTCAGCAGGGAAATGATCTTATTTTCCACCGCTTCCAGTGCTTCAGGGATCGTAAGGAATTCATTTTCCTTAAACGACAATTCAAAAGTCTCTCTTTGAGCTGCGTAGTATACGGCATCTTTTTTCTTTTTCGGCCTATTCTCAGACCAGGCCGAATTTTCTAAAGACACCGTCGGTGGTGTATTGTTTACATTCTCGTCCATGGTGGCCTGCGACGACCACCACGACAGAACGAATGTCTTTTAAGTGTTAAAATAATATTTTTTTGCAGTAAAATAAAAAGAAAAACATAAAGAAAAACGGTGGACAAAAAAAAATAAATTTCAATAAAGGAGCAAACCAAAGAAAACAAACAAAACAGTGAGGGGGGGATAAAAAGGCAAGAAAGAAAAAAAAAATGTACGACTACAGAAAACTCAAAAACAAAAAGGCTTTTAAACAAAAATTAAAAAGAAAAAAAAAGATTTGCAAAACTTATCAGATAGGTCAACACAGCTTGTCCAACTCACTCCAGAAACAAACAATCCGTATGCAAAGCTCTGACTGGTATCGTATAAAATCCATAAAATAAATAAAATACGATAAAAAAGACGACGTACGAACAAGACTTATCCAAACTTATCCAAATTTATTGAATTCAAGACTTGTTTCATTGCATTTCACTATTAAAACTTTCTAACAATTGCTATCATTTTTGACAGTATAGGCATACTAGTATATTAAATGTCAAAACTTTTCTTTAATGATTACATAATACAGGGTATGTTAAATATTTGAGAATACATCTGCAAGTTTACAATAAAAGACAACCTAATGCAATGTTATGCATTATGTGCCAAATTTTAACATTTCTCTTTTCAGATGTATTGAGAGTATTAACATGGCAGTTTCCAATCTTGTAGAGAAAATGAAAAGGCACACTGTTCTTATGGCATTAACTGCCAACCACAATCCAGATATAGCCAGTTTCTTGAAAGTGGCTATGAGGAATGATAGGTGGCTGTGTGTGACCCTGACAGAGGTATGCACAGCAACACGCGATGTTTGATAATCCTGAGGGTTTGTAAGCAATGAGTGATGTCATACTGCCTTAATTCTTGCTACAAAGTTTTGTGATCAATACCATCACCTACAGTAGTCAAACTCTGGATTGAAGGAGTAGTTGTCCATGTCCTCGCAGGACACTGCTCCTCCTTCCCACATGATCTATATGACCCAAGAGTGGCTGGCCAAGAATTTTCATAATCAAATCAACCTCAACATAGGACCTCCTAGCTCTCCTGATTTGAATTCCTATGAATCTACTTCTGGTATATCATTGAAAAGGAGACCAACCAATGGCACAACAATACCAAGGACTTGTTGAAAGATACAATTGCAAACAAAAACTACCTGTTCTGAGCATGCAATCTCTTGAAAGTCTGCATCAATACTGTCGTTGAAACTGAAAGTGGTTTTATTGAAAAACTTTTTCTAATTTGAACACATGATCAATCTTTTTGAAAATATATTGTTTTTTTATTCAGTTGAGTGTCTTTTTCTTTATAACTTGTTTTCAGTCACTTGGCACACTCTGTATAACATCCAATTCTGGTGGGAGGGGAAAAAGTGTTGACTGCATGAACTAGATGCTGATAGTAATTATATATACATCTTTTTGTATCTTTGTTAACGTACTTTCTAAAACCATTAGTGCAAAACGTTGTAACAAAAGTAGACATTTGTATTTAAAATTCAGTTCACTGTTCTAATAACATTTAAGGGGGCTGAAAAAAAAGAAAAAAAAAAAAGTCTTAAGACAAAAGAAATTTTCTTGTATGGGTTGGTACAGACTGTAGGGAGGCCGATATTTTTGTTCTAATTTTAAATAATAAACACTGCATTAATCATTTGGCATTACTTTTGCAAATATTTTTTACTAGTTCATCCTTCTCTCATTGGGTGGTGGAATATGTGGGTGGCATGAAATAGACATCAATGTTGCCTTATGAGAAACTTGGTTATTTTTTTTTTAAATTTATTTGACATGCCTGAACTCATTCAAGTCTGCCAACCGTTGCTTTAAATAGTTTTTGTTTTAAAGTTATTGATTCAGTTGAAGAAGAAAGAAGAAAAAAAACAAACTTTTATTCTGTCAATTTAAAAACTTTGTTGTCACAATTAAAAAAAGAAAAAATAAGTTTCTTAATTGAACTATGATTAAGTGTAAATACTGTTTCTTTTGAATTTATTAATTTAATTAAAAACAAAAGTGGTTCTGTCAATTTAAGTGATTTAGCATGATTAAAATTGTTTTGGAGAACGATGGTAAAAACAGTCTGTAATACTGCAGTTTAACATTAAAATTTATTAAGAAACTTTAGTTGGGATCCATTCAATTTGCCTGGGAAGCACCCAATTCACCACTTGTGTGTCCCAGCAACTCACTATGTCAAAACCTATCAGCATCACTATATATAGTACAGTTGCTTATAAAAAGAAATCATATAGATGTTGAGATAATTGATGTGTCTGATTGTTGTTTTATATATGACGGTGTTCCGGGCTGCAGCCTGATCAAAGCCCCAATTATGGACATATTCAGGAGCTGCAGCCTGCCCACAGTGACCAATTATAAGACGGCGTTCCAAGTCTGGTCTGCTTCGATCACCAGGTATGGCAGTACTCAGGGTCAATCCCGGTTTGCTCACTTGGTCAGGATTGATCCTGGTATCAGAGAACAAGCCGTCAACCCACTCGTCAGTGGTTGATGGCATTTGACACAGCAGCTGGTCTCAAAGTTGACCTCTTCAACTGTGACCTCTCTTGCCCACGTTGTGATTTTGATCTTAAGCCAAATTTCCATTGGGGTATCTTAATCACGCTAAACCAAGGAGTTGAACACATGCATACAAAATTGAAAAATAAAATGGACAATGACCAAATAAGTCACGATATCAGAATAAAAAAAAAAAAAAAAAATTATTTACAGTTCTCTCTTTGTCCTTTTTCTTCTTTTTCCAACCCGTTCTAATAACCGTTGACGGTACGAAAATTACGGGTAGCTTCTTTGAAGAATCTTCAAGTACTGTGATTTGTACTTTCATGGATGGCACAAGGATTTTGTCAGAGTTTTTCTTCATCAGCAGATTATTATTATTATCTTCATCAGGTTATCAAGCAGCATTATATCAGAAATCTCTTAACTCCTCCGACTGCAACTCCAACAGCAAATAACCCCCAAACCAACTAACAGACTCCAACTAACTTCGGCCTATGTGGGCACTTGTATTTATGCATGTCCCTTTCAACTGGTGTGGTGCGGGTAAATAGGTGGGTTTTATGCAAATCTCGCAAAATTCAACCAGTTGTTTTCTTTCATTTTCTGTTTCGCATTTCCAATTTTGGAAGATCCCCTCCTCCTTTGGGAGGAGCCATTATATGATGTCAGCCTTTCTTCCATTTACAATTATAATTCTTTCTCAGCACGTAGTCAAGCCAGACATCTTTCAACAGCCGACCTTAACCTCTGGCCTCTGATTTTGCACCTGTTCGATGAACTGCATTGTTTAACTTTTTCAACAAAATTCATACATCTATTCCCATATCCTGGGAAAATAATTCTCTTTCTGACAAAAATTTAAAATCATTTTGTTTTAACCCTTTTCGTCCATACGCCAGGTTAAATATTGTTACCTATACACCATGGAATAAAGAATAAGAAAGACAACCTCAAATTCAGAGCGAAGGATGACGAGTTTGATTCAGTTCATCCTTAATGTACAAGGGCATGCTGAAAAGTTCTTAGCCCAACCAACTTCACAAAAATCAGTATTTTAATGATCAAAAATCACATTTCTGATTTTGGGAAGTGGGCTGAGTCAAAAACTTTTCAGCACTCCCCTATAGTTATATAATAGTGCAAGATTTATAGTTAAGGCACAAACACACAAAAAGATAAAAACTTGGCTCAAGTTTATTTAATTACAAAAGTGTCCAGAATACCATTCTTAAAAAAAAAAAATACATATTTTTTTGTTTTTTTTAAATATTTTATGAGGAAGGCTTCTTACAAACATTCCGAGACATGTGTCTCTTAACACTGCTAGCCCGTGAAAAGTTCATGTTACAAAGTTGACATTTGAATAAGTCATTTTGAAGATGGAGCCTTGTGTGAGTTTTTAGTTCATTTAACCGTGTGAATGAATTTTCACAATGACGACACTGGAACGGCTTCTTTTGTGCATGCACTACTTTGTGACGTTTCAAGTTAGAGGGGCAGGTAAACTTACTTGAACACTGATTGCATGAAAAGTCTTTATTATTAGTATGTGTTTTAATATGCCTCTTCAGGTCATGGGACTGCCGGAAAAGTTTATGGCATTGATCACACTTATAAGGCTTTTCCTTCAAGTGAATTCGCTTGTGCTTAGCAAAGCTTGAACTATCAGCAAAAACTTTAAGGCATATATCACACAGTTTTTTAGGCCTTGGTTTGTAAATTCTCTTTTTCGGCGATATGCTTTTTGGGAGCTCAATGTCATCGTCAACCCCACTTTTTTTAGCATTGTGTAATGAGTGTGTTGGCAACTCTGGTGAGCTTGGATAGAAAGACTTGCTCTTTTGATTGGCTAACTTTTCAGCTTTTCTTTTTGAGAATAAAGATAAAGAAATTTTTAAGACAGACTCCGACTTGTCATAGATTTGCCTCTTGTGTTTCCATGATATTTTCTGATGGTTCTTGCTCTTGGCATTGTGTCTGCTAACAGAATAAGCAATTTTGCACTCCTTCAGATTATCAGTCTTATTTTCTGTCTGCTTTGAGCTGCCTATTCTACAAGCATTGTCAGCTTTAGTTTCCTCTGTACTGAGTAAACGTGGTTTTTTTGACATAATGCTAGACAATTTTAGAAAACAACTTTACAAAATATTGGGCAGAAGTCACAAAACAAGTCTATAATAATCACTCATAAAATAATAAAAATGTGTTCTTTTCTTTGAAATATCAAATGCTGGTGAAAAGCCTTTTAGCTCAATTCTTTGGAAAAGAAAATTCAGTAGATCTGTAAAATAAAAAACAATGTTAGAAAAAGTTAATTTTTCAATTTTTATAAAAAGATATAAAAACGATTTGAGCTTTATATATTTGATTAGGATTTTTTTTTTTTTATTGCAGCAAGCATTTTCTGTAAGAAGTATTTAACACTTAAAAACAACAACAGCAACAAACACACTTGTTGGATGTTTGATTTGAGATCAAGAATTGTCAATACTCTTTGATTTATTGAATTATTGCTTTCATCTCTGAAGTTTTTATATAGAGACAACATTTTGGCTAAGTATTCTCTGGCTACCTTCCGATGACCATTTCATGGTTAACAGAAGGGGACATTGTGTGACTTTATCAGCATCACAGTTCATTCCAGTTGAGCTAAAGTATATGACTTTCACTACATGATCCAGAAATTGAAATCATGACCAGTGACAGCAACAGTCAATTAATGAACATCTATTATTAGATACCATCAAAATGGATTTTTTTACTGAAATGAAAGCAAAAAATTACCCAATTTTAAAATATTTGCCAAAAAAAATAAGAGAATTATCCGATTCAAACATATTTTATATTTTTCAGTACTTATTCATTAATGAATTGATATTTTTATGGAATAGGTTTTTTTTATTAAAAATCTCTGGGGAAATTGGTGGTGGTGGAGAGGTCTTATAATTCATCCTCCTTTCAACATCACTCATTTACTTTTTAATTTGGGGTGTGTTTTTCCCAATTTTTTTTAGTTTTATAAACAAAGAAACAGAAGATATTATTCCAGTAAAAGATTTATGCACTATTAAATAAAAGTGAACATTTGGCCCTACATCTTACCAAAAATAATTAAATAAAACTCATTTTTTTTTTTTTTTACACATTTTTTCCAGTTGGACAGAAAAAAAAAAAAAAAAAAAAAAAAAAAAATAGAAACTTGTAATTTTTCAGTGCTATTTTGAAACTGATCTCATGGGTACGTCTTTTAAATAAAGACAGGTTTCAAGTTTCAAGAATAAGAAAAATGTAAAATTTAATGCCATTTTCAAGTGTACTTTTCTGTCAGTCAAATAGGGTGTTTTGTTACTCCCCAATTTTCTTTTAAGTATTTGTAATTCCTAGTTAGCAAATTGTTTGTTTTGGTCCCTCCCACTACTCTCCTAGCAGTAAGGGTGTGTAGCACAGTTGTGGTGGGAGGCAGACCCCACTGTCTTCTAGGCGCCCTGTCACCCCACCTGACCAGCAAAGCTAAGTTTTCATTATATATCTCTCCAAGTGTTGATAGTTTGGTGGGAGATCTGTTCATGAATTTATTTAAGCAAATACTGTTTTTTAATTAAACAGTATTAATTAATAATTGCATTTACTGGCCTGAAAGTTCAAGAAATTTCGTAGAAGTGTTGTCACTTGGTTACGATAAAAACATTTCATTCACATATAAAAAGAATACTACTGTAAGTGTAATTTGTCTAAAATTTATTAAAAATACAAAAATTTGTCTAAAAATACAAACTTTGTTTTTCTTTTCACATTATTAATCTTCTTATGCAAATTACATTTTTGTTACATTTGTTTTGTTAGCGCCTTGATGCCTTCAAATTTACCATTACCAAGTTTAATTTATCATATTCTATCAGTTAGAGAAAGTTTATTTTTAAATATAAATAACAAATTCTGGATTTATTTCACTGTTGATCTTCCGTATTTCTTTAGGTTTTATTTTTACTTATTCGCACGTTTTTTCGGATAGGGGTAGGATGAAAAACGTGCCAATGTTTTTAAAATGCCCCAAAAAGTTTATTTACATACGGAAATAAATTTTCCTTTTAATTCCGTGTTTTTCTCAAGTCCGTGGCGGTATCACCACTACACAGGATATTAGTGGTGTATTTTTACTTTTTTTTTTCATTACATACAAAATTTGACTGGTTTCGACATTTGGTTATTAAGGTGGATTGGTAGTACTTTTTGAATGAATTTGTTTGATAGAGAAATTGACAATATCTTTTTTTTAGTCTCCAAGAAACTGAAGAAAACAATAGTTTTTTGAATAAATAAGAAAACTCAATTGAACGCTTGGATTTTTTTTAAATATACAAAAAAAATTTTTTAAATTCGGTATTTATTTATTTAGGTTTACTTACTTTAATCCCAGAAAAGAATTAAAAAAAAAAAAAATTCTAAGATTACATTTGGCCCCACCTTTTCTTTAATTTTTTTTTTTTTTTTTTAGTTTAAAAATGTTTAATAACTTTATGCGTCTGAGAAATTTTTTTAAATTTTGAAAAAAAAAAAAAAAAAAAAAAAAAAATGGACTGAATATACACTCTAAACGTAAAGTTTCTAAAACCTTTTAACATCTTTGTTTTTTTTGAATTTCATTAAACAAAACAAAAAAAAAAGTTATTTGATACGCGTTACTGAAAAAAATAAAAATCACCCAAAGCCTGAATTATTTTTAGAATTTGAATTAAAGTTCTTTTCTTTCAAAATAATTTAAAAAACATGTGAATTTATTTTTTCAGAAATGTTAAAAAAGTAAATTCTCATTCAAAAATTGTTAATTAATTCAATTCACTTCCAAGTGAAAATCTTTGTAAGAACGTTGGTATTCAAAATTCAAATTCATAACCGAGCGACAATAACGATTTTTTTGTGTACAGAAATGCTCAAATCTGTAGTGTATCTAAAAAAAAAAAAAAAAATTAAAAACAAAACCAAAAAAATACTTTCTTCGCAAATATTTTTTTTTAATTTAACAAACAGACTTGCTAATAAAAATAAATATCCGAAAACGATAATTTTACTTTTATTTACAGGATTCATTATGAAAATTCATTAAGATTAAGAACGACAAGACGAAATATAGCCAGAAAATACAATTTATTTTTATTTTTATTTTTCTTGCAAAATAATAACAACGTATACGTGTGTATAACTCTCGTTGCTTTTTTCGTAACCTTTTTTTTATACATTTTCACCTTTTATTAGTAAGTAATAAATTACTTTACTACTAATTGAAGTTTTTCATAAAAAATTATGTGAGGAAAAGGTAAACAAGCTGATTTACCGTGTTAACAAATCTCATTAAGAATTTTTTTTTTCTTTTTTTACACAGCTAGTTTCATGAACATACGAATTTTGGACAGCAAAACAAATAAAAAAGAAAGATAAAAATTTTTATTGTAGCTTGGAAAAAAAAATAAAATAAAATAAAAGGTTTTCTTAGAAAAAAAATATTTTAAGACTCAGATAACCAGGTCTACTGCCTCTGTTAATGATAAATTAAATTTGAGAAAAAAAACAAAAAAAAAAAAAAAAAAACCTTTTTTCTTTCCCAATAAGTAACTCATTTAATGATTTAAGTAATAATATTCCAATCAATAAAAATTCGAAAGAAAAGGCAGAGAGAAATCATAAAATTATATTTTCTTAAGAAAACTATTCAAGTCGTCATCAAAGCGCAATTTTTGTTTTCATAGACAAAAAAAAAAGACAACGTAAAATTAAATTAGTACTTACTACTTACAACAGCGTTCCTATGTGATTGAATGAGAGAAAAATTGAAAAACCCACGTGTATTTCATGACCGGTGTAGAACCAAAACTATTTCAATGATAATTCTTTTTAGCACGTTGCTAAACAACGTGGATTAAATAATTTTCGTTTGAATTAATATACGTTTAATTTACATATTTAGAAATTTTTTCAACAGTACATGTTTTTAGTAAAACCTCTGATATGCAGTCTACATTTGCTTTATTTCAAACTTTTATTTATTCTATGCTAGGCAAGTAAGGCGAAGAGAGATACCCTTCTTTTCTTACCTTAGTCTTCTAGTTAAGTTCTGTTAGGAAGAAGTAGTATCCTCATCTCCGCTACAAATTAATTAGTTTTTTTGCGTGGCCTTCTAGTCCGACTCCTAGTTTCCTGCATCAGAAATATAGCCCAGAAAAATAGTTATGAAAAAATTGCAAAATCAATTATCGAGTCGATACGGCGTTTTTATCGAGCGTTCAAGAAACATTGCTTCTTAATCTTTTTAGTTTTTACTCATGCTTCAGATGAAGAAAACTCAATGAGTAAAGAAAAACTATTTAATTTGTTAAATAAAGTAAACAAATTCATATACATCTTCTTTGTCGTAAAGGTAAGATTTTTTTTTCTCTATGTATTGTTGCGTTTTAATTTTATGATAAATTAATAGTAATACAAATGCTGCTATATAAAATAAGAAAGGCCACAGCTACGTTACCATAAATGATGACCCTACACAATAAGCCTTATGGTTTCGCGGGGTGGGAGGCATCATTATCACTAACGCAGAGCTTCTCATCGGTACTTTACCCCCAGACTTTTCGTCACTCTGTCTGTTATCATTTCTTGTATTCACATCAACATAGAAATGAAAAATGTTAATTAATTCAATGATGTGAGGTTTGAATTCATGAATTAACTGACAATGTCAAGATTTTGAGCAGTGTTCAGCTGAAAAGTCAGAATAAATAGGATTTTTTTTTAAATAGTTATCATTAGGACCCTGCTGCATGAAACTTGTTGTTGATAGTTTCTTTTATAAGTCGTGTCTCTTCATGAGCTGAGCGATCATGGCTCTTCACAATTTCCTATCATTCTTAGCAATGCTTGTCTTTTTTAACTACACATCCCGCTTGTTTTGCCATCCATGTTATTGTTACACAAGTTTGCTAGGTAGGTTACTCGCTGTTTTTCTAATCCTCTTACTTTAGCTTTCAATGTACTGTGCGTGTTAAAATTCTCCATGCCCTCTTTCCACATTTATTTGTACCAAAAATTTAAACTGTCTCTTTCTGATTCTACGTATAAGTGTCCTTTTTGTTTCCGTCTTCCTTAAGACTTCCTTGTTGCTTATGCGCTCTGCCCATGGTATTCTTAGCATCCTTCTGTAGAACCACATTGGTACTGACTGAGGTCTCCTCTTCATCTGCAAGAAAATTGTCCTGTATTTACTGCTGTAGTAGGATTAGGTAGTAATAACACCATACGAAAAGCTACACTATATCCTCTTTATTAAGTGAGTGAAAAAGTAAAATTCTATCTCCCTCTCTTCTATATATTTCCTTTCCCTCCCTTCCTTCCTCCTATTGTCCCTATCCTTGTTAACGTACATGAACCTGGACTTAGTTTATATGGATCAGTGAATGTCATAAAAAAATTCAACCAATAACACATCCCGCCAAAAATCAAATGAGAGACATGGATGTGTCAGCCTCAATAAAAAGAAGAAAACCACATACAAGACTAAAGACACCGCAATGGAGAGGAACTTGATTTGAGGTAGCAGTTCAGGACGCAAAGGTTGGTGATTCATTGGCTGTGAGTTTGACCTGACATACAACTCCAGAAGAGAAAGAAGAAGAAAGGATGAATGCAACAAATTAATTTCCGTCAACCAGAAGGAACACAACAACCCTGTATGAACTCTCAAATCACAAAAAAAAAGAACTATGACGACAGTCAACCATTTTAAACACTGTAACCAAATGGAGTCAACAATAAATGGTACAATAGACAGTAAATTTGGCCTTTACTTCATCTCCATATACAATACTACCATATAATAGGAATGATATTACATAAAATAGTTGAGTTCTCTTTTATTTGTTTCTAACAAAGCTTTCCTGACTGTTCATACTTTGTTTTAGCTTTTGGAAGCCATCTTTCACTATTCCAATGTCTTTATATTTTGGTGTTACATTTTGCATTGCCTGAACTGGTTTTGACTTCTAATGATTTACTTGTTTAATCCAAAACATTTCATGTCTCACACACACACACACACACACACACACACACACACACATATATATTTAGAAAAAATATGACAAACTGGAAAGGTTTTTTGTGATGTGTTTCATCTGTTAGGATTTCATCAGACTTCACAAAAAACCTTTTCAGTTTGTCTTATTTTTACTAAATACTGTTTGTTGACATATAAAATTATACAAAATTATATATCATATATATATATATATATATAAGGAGAGGTTATAGTTGTTCCAATGAGGAGAAAGTGTATATTTTAAAAAGAAGAGAAAAACCACAAATGCTTTTGATTATAATGTGGATTTTTTAAAATATATACCATACTTTATTTTACATATTTTTGCTACAAGTGTTTCCAGTCTCATGACCTTCATCAGGCAAAATGTGATATTTCCACATATTATTAATTTTCCTTATGTTTTCCCATGTTTAACCATTGTCTTTTGTGAATAGTAGTAACCCAGATTTTTCTTGGACTTGTGGCAAAAGTATTCTTCTGTTTAAGGGGTAATAAAACAGTTAGGATTGGTCAGAGAAAGAGAAGGAGGTCTTCATTCTTTTTATGGCTCCTGTATCTTAGACCTATCTCCATTTTTGTGTCTTGTGTGTGTGTTTTTGCTAGTATGTGTATGCATATTTCTTCTCGATACATATATACTGTTTTATTATAAGGAATTAGTCCTATATATACACACACACACTTCCTTTGTTGCATTGGGTTCATGTGTGTGCTTGTGAGTAGTCTATTGTGTTTGTTTTTGCCAGTGTGTGTGTGTGTGTATGTGTGTGTGTGTATATATATATATATATATATATATATATATATACACACACACACATACTGGCAAAAACAAACACAATATATATATTTATTTTCTTTCTCCATAGATACATGTGTGTGGGGTTATGATCTGTTTAGTGCTGGTTTAAATTTGACTATGAATTTTTTTCTTGTATTTGTAGGTAAGAATAATTGTCTGTTTGATATATTGGCATAATTTTAAATTTACCTTGGTTACATTTGTAGATATGTCGTAATACAAAAAGTTTTCTGTTGTTTGGTAATTTGATGTTGCTTTTGTGAAGGGAAACTGTGTTGTTTAGTGCTTGCCTGATCCTGATATCTATATAAGACTTGTTGCATTTTGTGCACTTGAGTGCATAAATCACATTTTTGGAGTTGCAGTTTAAATTTTTATTAATTGCGAATGTTGTGGGCTTTTCAAAAGTGTAGGAGTTTCCTTCTATAATGATATCACAAACCACCTCATCTTTTCTTGTTGCATTTTGTGACGCCCTGTATTGTGTGTTGGCTAAATGTGGATGAGGTTAATATGTGTTTTAAGTTTTTTGATTGGTGTTTGCTTTTAATTATTTTCGTTGTTTTTAGTATATTTTTCATTTTATCATTTTTGTTAAGTAGTTCTGGATTGTTCATGTATGTTGAGACATATGTTAGAATTTGTTTGACACTTCTTTGGATTTTGTAGTTGGTCTAAAGGTATCTTTTTCTGCTAGTTCAAAACATTTGTTTATTAGTGTTGTAGGGTAGCCTCTTTTTTTTTTTTAAAGTTTTATGTAGTTCTTCTAAGCGAGTTTTTCCAAGGTGTTTGTTGGCCACTATAGTGCAAACCCTATATGCTAGGGAGTAGGGGATGGATTTTAGACAGCTTTTTGGATGATGGCTCTTGAAATGAAGATATTGTTGGGTGTCTGTAGGTTTGTGGTAGATATCTGTGATTATATGGTTGTTTCTGTTTCTCATGAGTATATTTAAAAATGTTAATTCATTAAAATTGTATTCTTGGGTGAATTTGATTTTCAGGTGTAAGTTTTGAAGTAGAGTGTGGAATTGGTTAATATCACCCCATGAGGATTTCCAGGCAACGAAGCAATATCACTTCCAAGATTTAGTGAAGTGAGTTTTTATATTTTCCCCATATATCTGTTCTATCTTTTCATACAGGTTTTACTCTAGGTAAGCTAATGTTAGGGTGGCATATGTTGGTGCCATTTTCATTCCCATTGCAGTACCTAGGGTTTGGATATAGTTTTTGTTGTCAAATTCAAAATTGTTATTGTTTAGAATTAGGTCTATACTATCGATAATGAATTCCTAGGTGAATATGGGACGTAGTGTTTCTGGATGTTTTTCAATCCAGAATGAGATTGCCTGTTTACCTTATTCATGGGGTATGTAGCTATATAGGCTACTGATATCAAGATGTCACTGATCATGACTTTTTCTAATTAATCTGTCCCAGAAATTTCACCTGTCTCTTTTAGATTTTAATTACAAGTGTCCTTTGCATTTTTCTGAAATTTTCATTGTTGCTCATACATTCTTAGCATCCTTCTGTAAAACCATGTCTTTTGCTTCCATATCTGTCAGGAAATTAATGCATTTATTGCTATATAAAAGATTGATCCCACAACAGTTAAACTCTCTTTTCTTTGTTGCAAACTAAATTTTCCTGCTTCTTAATACTTTGTTTACTTTTGGAAGGCATCTTTTACTTTTCCACTGCACCTTCAAATTTCAGTGTCTCATTTTCTGTTCTCTGTAAAACATTTCCTAAATAGTTTAATTTCTTTACTTGTTTAATTTTGAAGCTTGCATCATGAGCTATTTCTTTTACTATTGAACATGCATTCAGCCTTCTTATAATTGATGATTAGTAAAAGGATTTTTTTTCAAGGAGAGAGTGGGAGAAGAAACAATATCACCTCTCTTATTCTGAATATTGAATAAGGTGCATACAAAAACAAACAAGACTCAAAATTCTGTTGTGAAATTTGAAAAGAACAAACATTTATTACATAAATATAAAAAAGAATGAATAAAATACAATTTTTACAAAATAGCTTGCACAAAAAGTTCCTTTTTGTGCCTTTTAGTAAAGGCAAGATAACCAGTTCAAAACATGATACAGAATGCCACCCTAACAACCTTGATGCAGGACTATGGTGGTTGATATGATAGGCTCCTGAATGTCTAAGCTAAAAAAAAATAACAGCCTCATAAAAAAAGATATACAATTCCAACTTAAATAATCAAAGAAACTTGAGAACGTAATAGAAATTACTTTTTAAAAAAGGTTCCAAAACACATTCTTTCAAATAAAAAAGGAACTTTTAATTGAAAGGCAAAAAAAAAACAGAAGAGTCTTGCTTGACAGACTTCACTTGCATCACTAAGACTTAACAATTTTTTACTTTTCTAGAAGACAGTTCAATTCACTTCACTTTGGTTCTGTCCCAGTGGCGTAGCTAACGGGGGGCGAGGGTGGAGGACCGCCCCGGGTGCCAGCACAGGAGGGGTGACACAATGTCACCCACAACAAAATTTTTCAACCAGGCTAAGGTGCCAAAAATAGTCTGAAAACAGTGGTGGAGACACAGGGTTTCGCAGACGGGCATATGACCCCCCAGAAATAATTTATGAGCCCCCAGTTTTGTGCCCCTGTCAGAATGAGAAATTTTCTAATAAATTGTCGGGAAATTTGTGAGTAGGAAAAATAGCAATGTTTTCAGCTTTCATGTGATTCAGTTGCTACAATCTTGGTTACTAACAAAAGAGACATTGTTGTTTGTTGTAACATTTTATCGGACGATATGGTGTTTTAACTCTGCATCATTAATAACAAAACAACAAAGCGAAATACGAAGCCAAAAGTGCAACAATTTCAGTCTTGCCTGTGTATCAATTCGCTGAGATACAATTTTCCATTGAGTGAGCGATATACTTGAATTGAATATATCTACTAGTGTTGGGACGATTAAATCGGAATCGAGAATCAGAAAAATCGGAACTTTTTGGGTTATTGGAATCGGAAAAATTTGTGCCTATTTGTGCCTATTTTCCGATTCCGAAAACGATTCTTTTAAAATAAATTTTTAACTTAATTTTCCATTATTGGTACTAAATATTTATTGTTTTTAAATTAAAACTAAAAAATCATAAATTGTAAGCTAACTTTCAAATTAGTGTTAAGTGTTTTGGTTATTCTTTTTTTTTTTTTTTAAAGAAGAAAGTTAACTTTCAATTTAGGGTTAGGTGTTTTTTTTTCTTTTGTTATTCTTTTATTTGTCGATGTTTACATATATTTGAAAGTTAACTTTATTCTTAAATTAAGTACAAAAAAATCGCTTTACGGAAACGCGTACTACTTTCTGAAAGAAAATAGTTCAGCAGTAAATGACGCTCGGGTGTTAAAATGAAAATTTACCATAATTTACTGTAGTTTTTTGTCTGTGTATGCCATAAATACGGTGTCATTTTCGTATGTTATACTATTATGCGCCCAGAAACACGTTCTTTTGGTCTGTCTGTACGACTTGCTGTTCGCCCGCCTGTGGAATCACTCGAATTCACTTTTTAGTTGTTTGTCCAAACTTTGTGAAATTCGATTTCGCCAAGACTGTGCCTACCAATAATAAATCCTGTTAGGACTTCTAGCACGTTTGGAACCGCCTTGTTGTAAGGTTGAATAAACACGGTGAGAAGACATCCTTGTCTTATGTCCCTTTCTATTTTTGTGTATTTATTCAGTTCATTTTCTATTCCTATGCAGGTGGTTTGTTTTATGTTCCAACTTATTCTGTTGATATATTTCCTAGAATGCTCAGAGAATATCACTCCAAATTATCTCCCCTGGACACCGTTGACTAATACATCTATTTTGGGAGGAATCTCACTCTGCAATTTCGCTTTTATCAACTTTTGCGTTATTCACCACTACAAAAAAAAAGTACCTTTTTGTAAACGGTCGATCTAGCTTTGCCAATGAATATTTAATTCTGAAGAAAGTTCAGCTTCGGATAAGTTGATTTTGCATGTAAAAATCAACTACATTACAAGAGCTTACAAATAACTCACTCTTAAATGTTTGATAAGGTAAGAAGGCAAACTTTACTAATTAAAATTACTTTGTGAACATATGTAAAAAATTTTGAAAAAGAAAAATTCAAGTGAAATGAAAATTTACACAATTTTTCTTTTGTTTCATAATTTGAAAACATTCTTTTGTAAGAAAAATAAATGACGGCTTAAAAAAACTATAAAAAAAAAATTTAAAAAAAACAATTAAAAACTCTGTTTGAAATTGAAGGCTTGTTAAAACTTTTAAATTGGTTTTTACTTTTAGTTGTAGCAAACAAAACAAAGTTACAAAAGCAACTGCTGTCAACTTTTGTAAATTTTTTTGTTTTTAAATATATATCGTTTAAAAAATAAATAAAATAATGCTTCAAACCTGTATTTGTCAAACTCAAAAAAAGTAAGTTCAACTCCCACCAAGAAAAATTTAACTATTGAAAAATATAAATTCTGATTTAATTTTCTTTTAAAAGTGGTTATTTATTTTAAATAAATTGACAACCAAACATTCTGTAAGAACTTTACTCGTCCTTGATTGAACACTTTTTAGTTTTTATATTGTGTACGTGAAAATCCGGAAAAAAAATGATTTTCCTCGTTCCAAACTTTATTTTCTTTTCTGTAAAAAAAATCTATTTAAATCCTAGGGTATTTCCATCGTTTAAAAATATGTTTCTACCATTTCTATGCTATGTAAATAAAAAAAAAATGAAGTGCAAATCAGGTTAATAATGGTCACGTGGAGTACCTGATCATGATAAAGACTCTCTAAAGACAAGCAATTTTATTTGACAAATTACCACTGAATACAGAGTTGAGTTGAATCTTCATTTGTGCCAAATCTGGGCTAGTCAATAAACAATTATTAGCTGTTTAATAGTAGGTCTAAAAAGTTTGGGTAAGGCACACAGTCGCACTAAGGGCAAAAAATATTTTCAATTGGTGACCAGTTAAAGTTTAATTTTCAGAAGTTTAAAAATTTGCAATAAATCATAGATACAAAAAAAAAACACATACACACACACAAACACATTAATTTGCGAATGTGTAGTAACAATGTTTTTCAACCTGTTGATACTAAGTTACTATTATTAATTTTTATGAAAAAGTTTTTAAGCCCCCAAAATAAATAAAAATTGTAAGACCCCAAAATTTGGAAGTGGTAAAAAAAATAAATGAAAATTGAAAACTTTTATCGTCAAACAAAAATACAAAATCGTTATTAAAAACAAAAAAAAAAAGAATCAAAGTATTTTTTTAATATTTAATTTTTTTTTTTTTTACTTCTTTTTAGAGAACATTCGAAATTTTGATTTAAAAAAAAACTTGTTTTTCTTCTGTCAGCAGTTGTACTAACTTAGCATAGCAAATTTTGGCCTCTTTTTATTTATTTATTTTTTTTTTTTGCAGTGATAGACACATTAATTTGGAAATTCTTGCAAAAATCAAATAATTGTCGGATTTTAATGAAATTTTCAGGAATTATTCACAAATGAATGAAACTATTTTTTATTAGAAAATCTTAAAACGTGTTTCAGACCCTTACTTAATTTTATGAAAACTTGAGAAATTCGGCGAGATAATTTTTTTTTAGTGAAATTTAACAGAATTTATCAATAACTTTCTTTCAAATAGAACTTTTCAGGTTTGCATTGGATCTATTCTATCCAATAAAAAAAAAACAAGGAGTGCCACAAGGGAGTATATTGTCAATCATACTGTTCAGTATTAAAATAAATAAAATTGCAAAAGAACTCGCTCAAGGAATAAATGGATCTTTGTATTAGGTTGGTGCCAAAATAATGACGTAATAATGTCGTTTTTTGACGTTAAAAAATGTCAAAAAACGACATTATTACGTCATTATTTTGGCACCAACCTAATACATGGATGATTTTGCTGTAAGTTACCAATTCAAAAATATTTCTACCATAGAAAGGAAACTGCAACAATGCATAAAGAAAATTAAGATTGGCAATAGATAACTTTCAGATTTTCTAAAACAAAATGTGTGCATTTCTATAATAAAAAATAAACTGCATAATGATTGAAAATTGCAACTTGAAGGGGAGAGAAATTCCAATGGTAGACAAGTACAAGTTCTTGGGAATAATTATCAACAAGAAATAACATTCATACCACACTTAAAATATCTGAGAACAAAATGCAATAAAACAATAATTCTTGGGAGTGGTGGCCTGCAAAAATTGGGGAGGAGACTGACAAACACTGCTCAAGTTTTACAGAACATTAATTTGATCCAGGTTGGACTATGGAAACTTCATATACCACTCTGCAAGGAAATCTTATTTACTTAATAATAATAATAATAATAATAATACTTAACCCAACTTTTCAGGAAGGTTTGAGATTACTGCTTAGAACATTTAGAATATCTGTAGAAAGTTCATATGTAGAAAGGAACAAATTGCCAACAAAACTTAGACAGCCTTACAATGCTATATAAAAATTAAAACAAACCTATCTAATCCTGCATCCAAAGTACAGAAACCTTTCCAACAAAAAGAGAAAGCCATAAAAAAAACTTTTGACTCTGGATGAAACCCATTATTCAAGAAGCAGAAAAACTTCTATGTAGAATCTATAATACAATCATACCAAATATACTCCCTTGGACCATAAGAATAACTGAAATAAATCTAAAACTCTGTAAAATTCATAAAACAAGTACACATCCACTTATATTCAAAGAGAAATTAGAAAAAAAATTTAAATCAATTATCCTAGACACTCGTACGCCTTCAAGGATGGATCAAAATACTAAAATGAAACAGGATGTGCAGCAGTGTATAAAAATAAAATAAAAAAGAAACCGAAAAGTGAGAAGAAAATCTTTGTGAGCGTGGATAGGCCAGATGATCCCATGGAAGAAGAATCTTCAGGTTTTCCTTGTTTTCAATGCAGAAATTTATGCAATAGATGTAACACTTAACTTCATCTCTCAAAACAAAAATGAAAAATATATAATATTCTCTGACTCCCCATCAGTTATAGCAGCAATAAAAAAAAATATTTAAAAAAATTAGAACCCACTGATGGTGAAATTGCTGTGCAGGCTGGATTCATTATCCAACAGTCAAGAAATAATGCTATGCTGGATCCCAAGCCACATAGGAATTAGAGGAAATGACCAAGCAGATTCATCTGCAAAGTCTGTCCAAAATGAAACCCTTGATAATAGTTTCATTTTATATGGAACTGAAACATAAAATGTTTAATTCAACAGAAATGGCAGAAACACTGGACTGACAACACAAATAAGCTTCACACAGTCAAACTGATCCTGGATGGATGCAGGTGTCTAGTAGAAGCAGCACATAGGCCACACATACCTCAGCCATTTGTACTTGCAGAAGAATGAAAATCAACTAACATACCAAGCTGCGCTCATAGTGAAACACATTTTAACTGAATGTACTCACTTAGCACCTGTAGGTCATAAATACTACACTGAAACTAACATGAGAAATCCAATGTTGTTTGGTAGGATTGCAGAGGCATAATTCATTTTGAGCTTCTTCCAGCCAGCAAAACAATATCTGCAAAGAATTATTGTGAGCAACAACCGAATTGCAAGATGGCTATTCAAGAAAAAATGGTTAATTTTGGCAAATCAAAAAGTGTCATTTTCCACTATGGCAATGCAAGACCACATGTTGCAAAACAGACATTTCAAAAACTTAGAGAGTTGAAATGGAATGCTTATGAACAAGAACTTCAGACATGGATAAGCAATGGTTGGCTAATACCATACCCTGAGAAAGAAACTAGAGCCACCCAAGAGCTTAGTGCCATAAATGGCCTTTGTGCATAATAACAAAGGAAAGGTGTGCCCAGTGATGGACTATTGTGAGTCCAATAAACATGTTGATGTGTTCACTGTGAATGTTTGTTCAGCCAAACTGTGAGAGTGGTACCAACAAGATACAAATGTGGCCATACTTGTAAAACGTGTATCTTCAACTATGTGTAAATGAGTCATTGTTGCCCTATCAAGTTGTGATGATCAAGGGCAAGAGGTTTTGCCTAATGCAGTTGGGATTTGGCCTCAACATGGCACCTCTAGTCATGAAGTCTATTATTGATGCCTTGCAGTCACAAGAGGAGTCAGTTGGGAGAGCAACATCAGCATACATTGACAATGTGTATGTCAGTGAGAGCATTGCATCTGCAGAACATGTCAGGGCAAAATTGGCTGAGTATGGGTTGATGAGCAAAGACTAAGAAAATTTGAAGGATGGAGCTTGTGTGCTCGGACTGGAAGTCTGGGGGGAGCATAACATTCTGTGATGGATGCAGCGAAGCACAATCTCAAATATCCTTGATGTCATGACTCGGCAGAATATCTCCTCACTGTGCAGGAAACTAGTGGACATCCCCCTCAAGCAGATGGTGAAGGAAATCGTGGACAGAGTGGGAAAAGGAAGATCCTGTTCAGCATGATTGGTGTGTGAACAGATCTGTAATCAATATATGTGTTGATGCAAGCTCCATAGCACCAGGAAAAAGAGCACTGTTGAAGGACACATGCTGGCTTCAGCCAACAAGTGACACCAACATATCAACTTGGCTGAACTGGATGAAAGTCTTCAATATGGCCCTCCAGTGGCAGGCAAGTGTTTGCACATAAAAACTGATTCCTTGTGTGTGTGTGTGTGCCACCAGCTGTTTGAAACCATCACAGGCAAAACTAGGGTACTTATCTGTTGACATGGTGCTAGTCATGTCAAACCAGATGAACCATGTAGCTCAAAGGTAGCTTGATATAGCTAAAATAGGGGGCTGAACCTGTGCTGATCTCCCTAGATACCATGAGACCCAGCCAGATAATTGAAGTACACCTATGCAGTGGGTATCCAGGAATGCAGTGTACCACATATTTTGTGAGAAGAGTTTATTCTACTGTGACAAAGGCCATAGTAAAGTCAGCAATTGGGAACTGTGTGGAGTGCACAACAATAGATCCTGCACCAGTCCATTGTCAAAAGGGCAGACTGAGAGTGAACAGTACTTGGCACTGGCATAGCATGGACATCACGCAGTACTGTGGCAGCCATTACCTGACACTAACAGATTGTGGCTCATCACATTTTTCTGTGTGGTTGTCATTAACCACCATTGTTAGCTAGAGTTGGTGTTCTCTGAGAGGAGACCACCATGTGAATTACTCGCAGACAATGACACTACATTCTGCCCCAGGGAGTTATGAGTCTTAGCTGAAAGATTCAGATGCGTGCATGTTGCAGCAGGAAATAGAATAATGGAGCAGTGTCACATAAGTGTCAAGAGGATTGTGGCCAGGATGTAATGTACTGATGAAGAGGCCACCTACTGGTACAATGTAACATCCAAAGATGACACCTTACCACTGCACCCACAAACCATGTCTACATATACAAGGTTCGGCTTAAAGGGATTGATTTAGTCTCTTCAATAATGTCTTAGGTGGGTGACAAAGTGTGCAAGGTGGGAGACCCTGTGTGGGTAAAGGCCCCACACAACCAGTGTACAAAAATTTACAAAAGGGATGAATTAGTGGACTTGTTAGCCCATAATCATTCTTGGTAGACGGAATGCCACACCATCCTTCCCTGAGTTCATGATCTTCAACACAGTGAAGATGATATGTCCAAAAGTGAGGAGGAATTCCTTAGCGTGAATAGGCCAGATGATCCCATAGAGGAAGAATCACTGGGTTTTCCATGTTAGCGGTGGGACAGCTTGGCACATATAGATATGGGCCTCTCTGCAACTGGTCAAGATCCGAGCTTTTGTAAGATGCCTCATGCCAATAAAAGCAACAGGAAAACCAGTAGTCAGTGGTTGGCAAGACTCTGTGATCATTCTGTTGTGGTTTCCAAGGCAGTGTTATTTTGTTACCTCCCATCTCTTTCCCTCTTTGCCTATTACCCCATAGTACTTGGGAGAGCAATTAGTTAGATGTTTCTCCCTAATGTACTCCTGCTATACATTACAACAGCTTCCTCCTGTCCAACAATGAGCTACAGATGAAACTAGTTTCCAAGACAAAAATTGTCCGCACAGCATGCAAACCATATAACCTCCAACAAGCTAACACAACAGATATGACCAGTCAGTGAAAGAAAGCATGATCAATAGACTCTTCCATTTCACCACAAGGGAGGCATTCTGGCAAAATAGCCAGTCCTGTTGCAAAAAGGTTTTTGCCAACCCAGAACACATTCTGAATCATCAGCCAGGTGAATGATGCATCATCATTCAAAGCAGGTACCCAATGCCATAAGGAGTGAGACTCCATTCTCATCAAATCAAGGACCTCAATAAAATTGTCATGAACAGCCAGACTAATACATGATATAATGCCTCTCTAGACAACAGTTGGATATTGGAGAGGCCAGTCTGTATTTGAGAAAGAATCTTTATTGCATGTCAGCATTCATGGTAGGAATATTCAGTTTGGGCCAAATATTAGGCCTCCTCCTCATCTGAATGCATGCTCCTCAATGTCAGGAAGCCTTTTTGGCATCTTCTTTCCAGAAACTGCTGTTATCAACCTCCTGTGTACACATCTGACCAAGGAATTACAAACGTTGAGGGGTCTCAATGTTTGGCATTCCAAGGCCACCATTGAAAGGATGGAGGCAGCAGACCTTGGAACACACCATAGGACCTCTGTTGCCCCAGAGGTGATAAAACAGAACTCTCTTTCTCTAGCTCACTTAGTTCAGTGGATGGAAGTGGCAGTACAGAAAGAAGGGAAAGGATGAGGGAGTTAGATGTATGTAACACACAACACGGCCCCCACTTCAAGGAAAGATGCCTTTGTATCTACAGATTAACTGCAGCTACAACATTTTCCAATACTTCTGACCAATTCTTCTCCAGCAAGATGCCAAGACTGAACCAAATGCTGAATATCTTGTAAGGCCCATCCATTTAACTGAAAGAGCCCAGGAAAGGACAAACTTTCTATGAACCCAACCAAAAGCCAATTCTTCCACACAATTCTGTGACCATATTTGTTGCCTTGACAGATATTCTATTTAAACTAGATGATCACCTAAGCATATATAACACATGGCACATAACTGACTGACTGACAAACTGGTTGATCCAACAAAAATAGGTTTCATGCTTTTTGCTGTCATTGGGCACATAAACTCTAATGAAATGGAACACTCCCTCCTTTATGGATAACATCCATGCCTGCCAGATCTGCAAAGACAAGTGAATAGGTCATGCTCAAGGAATGACTTATGACAAAATATGCTGAGAAAAAGTGGAATAATCTCATAGTTGCTTACATTAATAAGGTGGGTCTCTTGAATACACATAGATCCAAGGCAAGGTGCTTGATGTCATGAGTGTATCAGCCACCCAGGTATTCAAAGTTGCTAGGCTTATGACCATATGCTGAAAAATTGAGTTCCCGTACAATCACCAAAGTTAAGCAATATTGAACCTAGTTGGTGCCTAAATGGTTGAACACTTGGGAATACGCCCAGTTGGTGGGGCATCAGAATACGCCGACTGCCCCCCCTGCAGAGGGTAAAAGTCCCTCAACGGGGCCACCTGTTGGCCGTGGGTGGCGACCTGTAATGTCTGGGGACGGGATCCTGGTGGTTGAGCAGGTTGTAACCCAGGTGTAAAGCGGTCACAATCCTGTAACACACCACTTTGGCCCTTACCTGGGCTAGATGGGCGGTCGGAGGGGCCCGATCCGATCAATCGGGTGGTCATGTCAAGCCCCATCATATATAATCCATCCCAAACCTATAACTGACACTCCTCTTCCCAACCAAAACTAACACTTAACCCTAAATATGTGATGGAAGGCGGTGGCTGAGGGTCAATCAATTTGGGAGAAAAAAAGGATCTGACACACTTGCTAAACCTTCACAGCCGTAATACTTGGAAAACGGAAACAAAGGAACACGCGTGCTCATAGACTCCTCCCAAAGAGAGTATATCATTCACGTAGCCCCGACATGGCAAGGCGAATGGGTTTCCCCCTTGTCATGTCCCAATACTGGACTCCGCAGTGGGTAGGGAGCGAGAATGATGAAAAAAAATAAAAACAATCAATGGAAAAAAAGAAATCATCCAAGAGACCACATGTGGATAACGACTCGGAAACAGAAAATGACAGCGAAAACTTTCCACGATTTATTGTACTTGAAGCAATAAGCAAAAAAGCATTAACAGAAATTTCACCATTTAAAATACAAAAAGCAATATCAAATATCATTATACCAAAAAATGTAAAAAAATTACAAAATGGAACACTACTAGTAGAAGTAGAAAAAAAGATATATGCGGACACATTAATAAGACAAAAAAAACTACAAGAAATAGAAATAAAAGCCTACCTACACCAAACCCTAAATTTCTCAAAGGGAGTAGTAAAAAGCAAGGAGCTCTCCCTGTGCACTCTAGAGGAGATAAAAACAGAACTCCAAACTCAAGGAGTTACAAATGTCAAAAGAATAACAATAAAGAAAAATGAAGTAGAGATACAAACTAATACCTACATTATAACTTTCAACTCCCCCCAAATTCCAACAACAATTAAAATTGGATATATAAAAGTAGAACAATACGTACCAAACCCTCTTCAATGCTATTGATGCCACAAATTTGGGCATCACAGAGATTCCTGTAGAAATAAAAGAATATGTGGAAAATGTAATGAAAAAGAACCTGAACATAAAGAAGAGAACTGCCCAAATGAGAGCCTATGCTCAAACTGTTTGGAAAACCACTCTGCTCTTTCAAAACAATGCAGTATATATAAACAGGAGAAAGAAATAATTAGAATAAAATACAAAAAAAATATATCTTTCATAGAAGCACGAAAGGAAGTTAAAAATAACATAAAAGAAAACACCTATGCTTCCATGGCACAAAAAGCAAATAAAATAAACAATGAAGATAAAATAAAAGGTTCAATTGAAATAACAAATTTATGCAAAGAATTAAAAGCTTTCCTCGAAGAATTAAAAACCTTTTTAATTGAACTTAAATCGGATCAAAATAAAACTCAACAATCCAGATCAAATGGAATAAACCCAGAAGAAGGCAAAAAACTTTGGAAAGAAAACATAGAACAAAACTCCAGCGAACCCTTTTCTTCCCAAACCCAAAATAAGAAAATGAAAAATAAACAAAAAGAAAAAAAAATGACAACAGAGCAAGAAAGCACCCGATCAAGATCTAATTCAAAATCAAGAATCAATATATCAAATGAAAATAAATTTGAGCCTATGGAATATATGGAAATAGAAGAGAAAAAAAACAAACAAAATTCAAAACAAAACCAAAAATCTGACCGAAGGATACCACAAGCAGTTGAAGACAAAGCTTCTAAAAACTCAAGAGATGGAAAAAAACTAGAGAGGACAAATGATATAAACCTAGCAGGTAACTTTACCCCCAAAAAATGAAAGTATAATCATGGCACATAAGATCCTGCAATGGAACTGTTGTGGAATAAAATCTAATTACAATGACCTACTCATACTTATGTCACTACTGTATCCAGCCGTCATCTGCTTACAGGAAACTTTTTTACAAGAAAATGCCAACTTAAAAATTAAAAATTATAAACAATACCACTATAACCACAATACAGGACATAGAGCTAATGGAGGAGTGTCAATATTGATTAGAAATGACATACCGCAAAGTAAAGTACACATTAAAACTAAATTACAAGCAATAGCAACACAAGTGACACTAGATAAAACCATCACAATTCTTTCCATCTATATACCCCCACAGGAACCAATAAATACAACAGAAATAAACAACTTGATGGAGCAACTCCCTAAACCCAGAATCTTACTAGGAGACTTTAACAGTCATAATCCTATATGGAATAGCAAAAAAATAGATACTAAAGGTAAAATAATGGAAGAAATAATTAACACCCATAACTTATGTCTATTAAATCATAAATCCTCGACCTACCTTAATCCCTCCAATGGAACAGAATCGTCAATAGACTTAAGTATATGCGATCCAGAAATTTGTATGGATTATACATGGAAAATACATAGCGACACATGTGGCAGTGATCATTACCCGATCATTCTAGAAAATCAAAAGCCTGCCAAGGAAGAAAAGATAGGCCCCGTCAGATGGAAACTGAAAAGAGCCAACTGGGAGGGTTTCAAAAA
Organism: Acanthosepion lycidas; assembly: GCA_963932145.1. Taxonomy (NCBI): domain Eukaryota; kingdom Metazoa; phylum Mollusca; class Cephalopoda; order Sepiida; family Sepiidae; genus Acanthosepion; species Acanthosepion lycidas. The sequence goes on from OZ010578.1 coordinate 82,373,970, forward strand.
CAAATGTAAACAATTACTGATACAGTCAAAAGACACAGACAACTCGATAGAATATTTTACCAAAACATTAATAACCATTGCCTCAGAAAATATACCAAAAAAGCAAAATAATTATAAAAAAACTAAACCCTGGTATGACAAAAACTGCCAAAAAGCAGTCAGAAACCGGGAAGCAGCATTGCGAAAATTCAAAAAGGAACCCACAACCCAAAATTTGATTGAAATGAAAAAACTCAAAGCAGTAGCACGGAAAACTGTTAAAGAGCCAAAAAGAAAATGTTGGAAAAAATATGTAAATAGCCTAAATACACATTCCAAAACCAAGACAATATGGGAAATGATGAGAAAAATAGCTGGGAAAAATCAAATATACCCAATAATTCATCTTAAAAAGGACAACACTAAAGTAACTAGCAAAAAAGAGATAGCAACCTACTAGCAGAGGCATTTGCAGAAAACTCTAAAATGAGCAAAAATCAAAACCTACAAAAGTGTAAACAAAAAGATATAAATAACCAACTAAATTTTACATCTAAAAATACAGAAGCCTACAACAATCTATTCACTGAAGCAGAACTAATAGAAGCCTTAAAAAAATCCCATAATACAGCAGTAGGCCCAGACCAAATCCACTATGAATTTATTAAACAACTACCACAAGAATCGCTGAAATACCTTTTGAATATTTTTAACAATATTTGGACTACTGGGAAATTTCCCAAAATATGGAGAGAATCAGTAATTATTCCCATACTCAAAGAGGGAAGAGAGGGAAACAACCCACAAAGTTACCGACCAATAGCATTAACAAGCTGTCTATGTAAGACAATGGAGCGAATGGTCAACGCCAGATTGAGTTGGTTTCTAGAAGAAGGAAAACACATATCAAAATATCAATGTGGATATAATAAAGGAAGAAGTACAATAGATCACATAATAAGACTAGAAACAGCCATAAGAGAGGCCAATTTAAACAAACAACATCTAATAGCTATATTCTTTGATATAGAAAAAGCATTTGATCAAACCTGGAAACATGGTATAATGAAAGATCTGCATAAACTAGGATTAAGAGGTCGACTACCAAACTTTGTAAAAGGATTTTTAACAGATAGACTCTTCCAAGTACAAATAGATGCTACACGTTCTGATTATCAAAAGCAAGAAGAGGGAGTACCACAGGGAAGTGTACTCTCCCCTACACTTTTCAAAGTAAAAATAAATGACATAATAAAAAACATCAAATCAGGAATACACTGTAGCCTTTATGTTGATGATTTTACAATATATTACAGATCGAGAAACCTCAACACAGCAGAAAGACAACTTCAACAATGCTTACATCAAATAAACAAATGGACACTCGAAAACGGTTTTAAAATATCAAAAACAAAAACAAAATCTGTACACTTCTGCCAAATGAAAAAATTACACAATAACCCAACTCTAAAACTAGGAAATGAAGAAATACCAGTAGTTCAGCAATATAAATTTCTAGGAATGATCTTTGACAGCAAACTGACCTTCAGACCACATATCAATTACCTAAAAACAAAATGTTTTAAAGCTCTCCAACTACTGCGAACAGTAGCCCATACAGAATGGGGAGCTTGCAAAGAAACCCTTCTTAAACTTTATAGAATATTGATCCGCTCCAAACTGGACTATGGCAGCATGGTCTACCAATCAACTAGAAAGTCTTATCTAAAAACAATAAACACAATACACCATGAAGGCCTTCGGATAGCTCTAGGAGCCTATCCCACCTCATCTATAGAGAGTCTACATGTAGAGGCAAACGAACCCCCATTACAACTAAGAATGGAGAAACTAGCAACTCAATACTATCTAAAACTCTCTTCCTGTCCTTCTAACCCCACACACGATTGTGTACTTACACCAAATCACAAAGAGAAATTTAATCTTAACACAAATAAAATCAAAACATTAGGATTCCGAATAGAAGGAATCATCCAAAAAAATAATATACAATCTAATAAAATACTTAAAACCAACCAATCAAACATACCACCATGGATAATCAAAAATCCAAACATAATATTAAGTTTAAACAAATTATCAAAATCAAAAACACACCCCACAATATACATTGAAAAATTTTCAAAAATAAAAGAAAAATATCAAAACTACGAAAGTATTTACACGGACGGCTCAAAAGACGAAGAAAAAACAGGCAGCGCAGCAATAATAAAAAAAACAATTATCAAAAAACATTTGCCAAATGAAGCATCTATTTTCAGTGCAGAAGCCTACGCAATAAAACTAGCACTAAATTTCATATCAAAAAACAAAGGAGAAAACTACATTATTTTCTCAGATTCATTATCTGTATTAACATCCCTAAAAGGGAAAAGACTGGAAAATCCATTAATACAAAGTCTTCTATATAAACTACATTCAATGGAAAAAAGCAAAAATATCATCTTCTGCTGGATTCCTAGTCATGTCGGCATCCGAGGAGGAGATAAGGCAGATATTGCTGCTAAATCATCTTTAAAAATGACAATAGACGAAAATCTTCAAATTCCATATACAGACTTAAAATCTAAAATAAATAAATACATAAGAAACAAGTGGCAAAATTCATGGAAAAACCAAACCGGAAATAAACTATTTCAAATTAAACCTAAAATAGGAAAATGGGGAAATAATATTGGAAATACTCGGAAAAAACAAGTCGTCATAACCAGAATACATATAGGACACACATACTTAACCCATTCTTATATATTAAAAAAGACAAATCCACCAAAATGTAGATGTGGAAGCTTAATCACAATTAAACATATTCTATTGGAATGCAAAATCATAACCAGAACAAGACAAAAATATCTCAATGGAAAAGGTTTAAAAGAAATATTCAAAAATACAGACACAGAAAATATATACAGTTTTCTCAGGGAAATAAAGATCCTCAATAAAATATAATCCTTTCAAATAGAGTATATGTATGTGCTTATAGACATATATATGCATGTACGAATGTAAATATTAAAATACACAATCAGAAACAGTCACAAGAAAAAGCAATCCCAAAAAACACAGAAGATTATGAAACCCAACAGCCTTTCAACCTTTTATACAAAATAACCATCTTAAATTCATAAATTAATAAGGCTTCGGCATAAATTGACCCAAATAGGAGTTGACATGCCGTTAAATCCAACAACCAACAACCAACCACTTGGGAATATCACGTGCTTGGACTTACAGATAATGGATAATAGCTTGGAAGTGTTAATCAGAGAGCCAACCTCCGATTCCAGTTGGGTTTGTTATATTCACTTAAGTGCAAATACCCTTGGGAAGGGTATGAATTCACTTCTTCTCCTCCTACCTATAAGTTAATTAGTGATGCTTTTATCATGAAGACATTATCTCTAAAAATAAAATTGCATACAAAATATTTACTTTTCATATTAAATTACTCATATTTATTTATATCACACTAAAGAAAAACAACCGACCAAATCAAAATTGCTAACCAGAGAGACATGATTGAAGCTTACTGGCATTGTGCATCCAAGATGAACTTACCATGAGTCAGGACACAATTGGTCTGCCCCACAGACCATTCTTGGGACAGTCCCCTGATGTTAGACTAATTGTCCTATATAAGGATTCGTGCAAAAAAATAGGGATGTTCCCCTAACAAATGTGCTTCAATTTTCAACAGCTTTCTTTCTCTGTGATAGCTGGGGGAAGGGGCATTTTGATGGAAATATCAGGTTGGAAACAAAGTTCCCACATAACTTTTATTAACAATGATATAATGCAGTAAAAGACGTATGAAACATTAATATAATCACATTATTTTTGATCTCCTGCTTCTAACAACAGGGAAGGTCATGGATACCCTTGTAAAATTCAGCTGGTTTACTATCAAAGAAGTTACCAACTGCAGTTCTAAGTTTGTCATCAGTTGCAAACGTTTTGCCATTCAAGAAGTCCTGTACTACCAGGAGTAGATGGTAGTTTGTTGGCGCCAAGTCAGTCAAGTATGGTGGGTGATGGAGAACTTCCCAATCCAGCTCTAGAAATCTTTCAGGAGTGAGTTTTGCAACATGTTTTCGGGTGTTAACATGAAGGAATATGACATCAATCAATTCTGGTCATTTTTGTGCAATTGTGTCAGCCCCATATTGCAGTTGTTGACAGCAAATTTAAGCATTGGTGGATTGATTGTGTTTCAGCATTTCCCAGTGAATCACATTCTTTGCATCCCACCAAATGCAAACCATGAGCTTCTTTTGATGTAGGTTAGGCTTTGCCTGAGATTGTGTAGTTGCACCTTTGTCTGTGCAACTTCTTTTGTGTACCACATTCAAGTACAGTCATTTTTCATCAGAAGTAGCCATTTTGTTCAGCCTATCAAAATTGGGTTTCATGGACAATAGTGTTGCGTAGGTGTCCATGTGGCATCAAGTGTCAAACTCTGTCAGTTCACATGTGACCCTTATGTTCGATTTGCTGACTTGTCCATTTCTTCCAAGGGATACAAAATTTCTCAGCTAGTTCACATTCCGTCAGGTGTGAATTATTGTCAATTCATGAGGGTTGACCATATCTTGGCTGATCTTGCAAATTGAATGTTGAAACTTCTTGAACCAATTATAGGCCATACAACAACCAATTGTGTCTTCTCCAAATGCTTGGTTGGTATGACATTTCGATTGGTCAGTATTTAGGTCGAACTTGCAATCATACAGCAACAATGGGCATTGCTAACCACAAGAGAGGATCATTTGCTGGGCCATACTTGGAACTTATAAGAAGGTTTGAAATGATGAAATGAAAGATATTGCATTTACTTATATCAACAAATAAACATATATATAAAAAGATGTGTGGAGACTTTATTTCAAACCCAATATTTGCTTCCTCTAGCATAGACCATATTTGCCATGTGCTCGAACCAACACAACAGTCAAAATTCTCTGGGGATGAGGGGAAATTCCTAGTGTTCTCCATTATTTTGTTTTCCACCTAATTAAAGTTTTGGAGGAGACTTAACTCTTTCAAGTGTTGGACTGCAAACTTTTCTTATCCAATATGTCTGGGTCAACATGGCAAATGTTTTCCCTGAAATGATATTTCTTTTTGACTTCAGAATGCTTTTTGTGAGGAAGCTCTTCTGAACTTCTGAGTGAAGAGCTACAGGGTCTCTTGGTGGTGGTCTGCGATATCTGTGTTGAGGATGGATGTGGTGGAGGCTTGGGCATTGGACAGGGTAAAGGAGAAGGGAAATTTTTTATGAGAGGAAGATGATTCTGGAATAGGAGAGGTGTAGGATTGAGTTGGGGAGATTATTTCTGTTCTGGGCATGTCCTTTTTTTTCTCATTTTGTGAAGAAATAGGAGTTGTAACAGTAGCTGATTTACTTTTGGAGGAAAACTTACTGCTGGAGGAGGCAGATCTGTCTATTGGCATCTTTGGTGTTCTTCTTGTTCAGTTTCTTTTCCTTTCTAAGGCTGACACAGGTTACTCTGTTTCTCAGTGTGTTGGCATAGATTTTGAGGGTCACTTCTGCATTGTCAAATATGAGAATCCAAAAATTACACAAAAATCCCAATATAGACTATTGCTGTTCTGTAAAATATATACTCAATAGTTATGTTGATGCTATTACTTCAGATGACTATAAAATGACATGTGGTCATCAAAAGTGAAATAAACACTCTAAAAATGAATGATACATGAATTAACTACACTCTCAAAAGGTAAAACTAAAAATTGCTTGGTTTGTTACAAAAAGGTTATTCGCAAATCCTTGGAATGGATTATAATGAAACATTTTCTCCCACTACATGATTATCATATGTAAGGACTTGAATAAAATTAGATATTCAACACAATTTGTCTGTCTACCAAACGGATGTAAATCCTGCATACTTAAATGACCCTATTGATTAAGAGGTGTATGTAGAACAACCAAAAGGTAATCTCATTACAGGCAAAAATAATGAAAACTGATATGGCAATTTTTTTTTTTTTTTTGAAGTCTTTATTTGCATTTAAACAAAGCAGTAGAAAATGTAATATTTTAACTGCTAGAATTTCACCCACTCTTTAGCAGACTTCTATATTTACACAAAAAATATTCCAAATAAAATATTAATTTTAATTGTATCAATTGATGATATCTTCATTTTTGCAAATTGTCATTCTGTGTTAAGTAATATAAAAAAAATGCTTAAATGAACAATTCAGAATTACTGAACTCTGGAAAATTCTTTCCTTCTAGTTATACAATTCACATTTAAAGAAAAACTTAATTGAAATGAGCCATGAAATGGGGGGGGGCATGCTATATTTTACCCTTCGGTGAAGGTGAATAACTACTCTTGAATTTTGTAACTTCTCATACTAATATATGTGCACACATAATTTTGTGCTTTTCTGAAATGCATGAATGATTTGAATAATCACTTGGAACTGGCTGATGAGTTGGTACCTTGAATAAAACAAAATATTCCCACTTTCAGTGGGTTACAATATGAATAATAAACAGTGTATTGAAATCATAGCTGAAAAGAAATTATTCTTTTCCATCTCAAAGAAAGTATTTTTTAGGCTAGCAAACCAACTGGTGAAAAAAAAAAAAAAATAGAAAAACAACCTCCAAAAACTCAAATCTTTTCAAATGCAATTGCTCTTCTGTAATATGTTCTTCTCATAGGATAGTAATACTTATTTACTAAGATTAACTTTGTTTCGATTAAGTGTTGCCATTTTTTTAAGGATTATGAATTCATTCCCTAGGTCTGGCAGTAGAATCCATATATTCTACTCAAGTAAATATAATAATTTTTTATTTGTTTTGGATTTATTTTTAGAAGTAGTGTATTTTTTTATTTGCGTATTCACTTTTATATATATGATAATTATAAAAAAGGTGTATAAAACCTGATTGTTGTTGGCAAGTTGAATGAATTTATCATTTTTATTCATTTATTAGGTTACCCAAAACATTATTTTTGATTTGATTACATCAGGAATGTTTAGTTTGAACAGCAACAGCTGCAATATCAGTGTGCATTTATTTACTTTTTTTTTTAAATTATCAAAATTTGCCTTTTTTTTTAATTTTTTTTTATTGATTCCAACATGGAAGATCAAAGAAAATAAGCAATATTTTCTGCATTATTCTCTTAAGAAAGGTAAAAATGCAACTGGTGTGTGAAAAAAAGATCTGTGCAATTTATTGAATGACCAAGCACGTCAAAAATAGTTTGTAAAGTTTTATCCTGAGGATTTCATGCTGAACAATGCTTCACCATGTGATAGACAAGTTGAAGCTGATAGCAACCAAATTAACATTACATGAAGATAATTAATAGTATACAACCAAAGGAATAGCCATTATTCTCAAAATATCCAAATCGAGCATTAAAAATAATTTTATCAACTTGGATATGTTAGCTTCCACATAACTTGAACAGAAAAGAACCTACTGGACCATATTTCCACATACAATTGATTATGTAAGTATAATGAAAAATTTTCCTTTTTATTTATTTTTTTTGCAAATTGTGATCAACAATAAAAAATGGATACATTATAACAATATGGAACCTAAGAAATTGTGAGGCAAGCAAAATGAACCACCACTCACAATACCAAAGGCCAGTCTTGATGAAAAGGTGAACCTGTGTATATGGCAGGACTTAAAGAGTCCTCTATGATAAGCTACTTCTTGACAGCCAAAGACTAATCAATAAAAATGTTCTGAAATGGTTAAGAGAAAGGCTGTAATATTCCATTAGGGTAATGCTAGACTGCTCTTGATTTTTTTTTTTTCCCTTTGCTTTTACATTTTACTATAACAGAGACAAAGAACTTGTTCATTATTTTAGTGAAGATAACAACTTTGTGTTTTGCAACAACATGAACAAGAATGAGTATCAAAATCCACTACCTGTTTAAACATTTAGACAGATTTCCCGAAAACATTGGTGATGTAAGTGAAGAACAGAGTGAGTGTTTCCACCAAGACATCAAGACTATGGAACACTCACATGATTTCCAATTACTACTGGAGCCTTATATGGGATTGCACTCAGAAAATTCACAAAAGGAAGTTATAAGAGAGGCTTCTTTCAGATGAAGTACAGTGATGTGGACAGTTTGCGATATTGAACTGGTAAGATATTATGTTGAATAGCTGAAATTACATATTTTGCTAGTTTATTTTTAGTGTGAAATTTGATTAAAAATCACATTTTTATTTTATAATTTTTCATTAATCTCTTGTAATACATGAAGATACTGCTGGAAAATGTTCTGGCTCTTCATTGTTGAAATAGTAGCATGCTGTAATATCACATTTTAATTATTCATATACAATCAGAAAGCTTAAATAAAAGTAATACATTTATTCAACATTGATTACCAATTAATAGCCTAAATAGCATGATTAATGTGGTTTTCTTGAAATATTCATGCACCAGTAAAACAGTAATCCAACTGATATCATTGTATACAGATTCACAGACATGAAAAATGCATTTCAACAATATTTTAAAAACTAGAGTCAATTGAACAAAACCAATGTTCTTGAATTCAGCATCCCAAATATATCCCAGAAACAGTCTTGCCTAATATGTCAAAAAAATTTTGTTGGCCATAATTCATTTGAATTTTTCAATGCTGATTTATTCATTTTTAATTATTTCAAAATGTTCCATATTTATACTAGTGACAGTTTTAAAACAAATTTCACCTTTCATATAGTCATAAATTTTTTAAGCCTAAATTTCAGCTTCAGTTGACTATTTATAAATTATTAACTTGTCTTTAGAGGAGAAAAATAAATAATATCCATATTCAGAGCCAAATATCAATTAGTTGACAATAAAATCATAGTCAACTTAAACATCTTTTTAATAAAAAAAAAAAAAAAAATGATACCCCAAGATGAATTTTTTTTATATTTGTTCTTGTTACATCATTAGTTCTTTTGTCTACATTGTAAATATATTGAGAACAGGACGGTCCAAGAAGCTTTGATGTTTAAAAGTTTTTAAACCTCTGTTGATTATTTTTGACACTTATGCACACACATTTCTGTATACATTAATGCAAGTGTGTTTATGTGTAATGTAATATAATTTTAATCTTAAAATCTCTTTTTCTTTTAGAGGACTTTTTCATGTCTACTTCAACTCTTACCATGCAGCGTCCAGAATTTGTATCAGTTGATAATACCTACATTTGTGTGTATTGCAAACAAGTTTTGATTGGACCCCTCCAGACACGATGTGGACATCGAATATGTACCCCATGTTTGGATGACTTGTTTAAAAAAAATGAATCTGTCTCCTGCCCAGCAAAAGAAGAAGAATGCTATGTTCTGAAAAAAGATGAGGTGAATGAGTCAAATATTTTTTTCTTTGATATCAAATCAGGAGTAAGAGAATTATTATTGGGATGGTGGTGGGCACAAGTTTTAACTGTCTCATTATTTCAGGCTTACTTTGTATTACCCATTAATGTTTTTTAAAAAAAAATTTTTAAATTAACACCTGAAAATGAGTCATATATGATTGGGGTATATGGAATAACAATGCATAAATTTTTTTATATATCGAGAACAATTTTAGGTGAAAGAAGTACAACAAAGTTTTTGTGTGACGCATTTCATCCTTAGGGATTTCATTGGACTAAATTTATGTTTATGTTGCTGTGTTTACACATGGGCATGAACGAGAGACACTGAGAATTTTAAATTTAGAAATAATTTATTTTTATTCTATTTTTTTTATTATATGTGCTTTGGGTATATAATCTAGCCAGTTTCATTAAGATTCTTTTTGTTTGTTTCCATCACTCTTGTTATTAAATATCCCACATTGTGATAATAGAAGATCAGCCAAGGATGGTGAAATGTAAGAATTTGGATGCAACTTTACTGTGGATGATCTAGTGATTAAAGAAAGCACTTTTTAAACATTTTCATCTTAGTAAATTGTTTTTTCTTTTAATTAGAATAGTATTTTTTAAAATCAAAATTGTGGTCAGTTTCATTAGAGTGACAATCAATGTGTTTTGCAAAAGATCCCAATTGTGTTAATATAATCCTTTATTTAAATTCCTTAAAGTTTCACCAATGTATTCCTTGTGGCAATTATTACAGGTAATAGAGTAAATTCCTACTTCAAGTTTCAGCTTATTATTTATTGTTTTAGATGTAATTGAGTTGGTGAGTCAGAAGGAATGCTTTTCTATTTTTAAATATTTTATAAGCTTTTTGTTTCACATTGAAATAGTTAGGGTATTGTGGAGCTTGAAAGTATTTACAATGTATTTCTTTGTGTTGTGTGTGTGTGTATGTATGTATATATATACATATATAGTGTGTGTGTGCACAAATATATTGAAAACTAGGAAAGAACCGTTAGGTTAATAATCCAAAGTTCTTTAGTATTTTTATTTTTTAAAAAACAGTGCTCAATACACAAGTAGAGCCTATATTATAATCATTTTTTTTTTAAATATGATTCCATTGCTACATAGGAATTGCCATGTTTCAAAAACAGAAGCTAAAAACTTCAAATTAAATTCATACTTTAATTTCTATAATTGAATTTGAAGTTTTTAGCTTCTGCTTTTGAAACGTGGCAATTCCTATGTAGTGATGGGATCCTATTTTAAAAAAAAATTATTATAATTATATTATTTATTTTTTTATTTATATATATATATATATATATATATATATATATATATATATATATATATACACACACACACACACACATACACCTTTTTAGAAGATCGTCAAAAATTAGTGTACATTATATATGTTCTAAAAGTTTTCAAAGCTGGGGGTGATTGTGGAGGACAAACTCCCACTGTCTATAAAATGCTTCTATGGTATGGGTTTCAAATAGCCATTGACAACTCTTAGTCCAAGTCAGAGAATGGGTGAAGGCTAACAACTGGCACCTCATAACCAACTGCTTCAGGTTGATAGAGCTTGACAGCTGAAAAAGTCAGTCCATCTAGGGGAAGGAAAACTCTGATTTTAAATGTCCATTGCCTTGTGGTCACAGGCAGACATGGAATAGGCTATGGAAGTAAGTCCAGATAGAAAACACAGAGTTGAGCCCTGAAGGCAGTTGGCTATGAACACTGATAACTTTTTGGCAATTCCTGCAGCCAAGATTGTCCCAAATGTAATGTTCTGTATTCCTTTAAATCTTGTCAGTATAGCCAAGATGTGGGTGGGGCATGATGTAGTCTGGGCAGCACACAGCTTCTTTATATTACTGCTGTACCCCATATCACCACCAAAGGACTGAATTTTGACCAAACAGGGTGCTACCTTTATCTAGCAAGATAAAAGGATGCCTACTACTACTTATATATATATATATATATATATATATATATATATATATATGCACACAGTATAAACAATTATTCTGTTGAAATTTCATTTCAATACTCAATATTCTACAGACAGTCACATATATTGTAAATGTTGTTTTTGGGGTCTTAGAGTTTAGTGGTAAAATTGAGCATGCAGTACAATCTGTATCCATTTCAATAAAACTTTAATATGAGGGGTGGGAGGATTGAATTTTAATCATTTGATGATTTGGTTCTTGATTTTACTGTAAAACTTTTAAATGTAACTTTGCATATATATATATATATATATATATATAAATTTGGGAAGCAGTCTCTCTTTCAAACATCTTTCATTAAATACAGCAGGCAAGAAAGATTTAATTAATTTTTTAATTTTTTCCAGCATCCTTACATTTTGCCATTTTGTAGGAGTAAGGGAGTACAAACATTTTCCATAATTTTTATTGTCTCAAGCACTTTTGGCCACTTCTAATAACAACACCAGAGCCAAAACACCCTTGAAAATGGCTGAAATATATATATGCAGTGTGCAGCAGAAATACCTTCCACATTTTCTGCTATTAAAATATTTATTTCACTGTTATTTAAACAAAGGGCTACAGTTTTATTCATTTGGTTTTAAAAATTACATTCTTCAAATGATAGCCTCTATTTACCATACACTGTTGTAGATGATTTCTAAAGTTTCTGATGATATTTCCACTACTCTTTGCAAACAACATCCTTTAATTCTTCAATGGTTGCTGGTTGATGTTTGTAGACCTCAGCTTTCAAATAACCCCAGAGAAAATAATTGCAGGGATGAGATTGGGCAAGTGTGCAAGCCATTTAATGTCATAAAAATGGCATAAAGAAATCAAATCCCCTGGAAACCTTTCTCTCAAAGCTTCCATTGATCTTATCACTGTGTGTGCAGTGGCTCCATCCTGTTGAAACCACATATCCAGACTGCAAAGGTCTCTGAGTTTTGGTTCTAGAAAGGTCTGTAGAATCTCCACATATCAATCAGATGTTACTCCCTCTTCAAAAAGTAGGGGATCCATACATCAAATTTCCCAACTGTGCGCCACACAGTCACTCATTCACTGTGTAGAGGTCTTTAATGAAGCTGGTTAAGGTTATTTTCCACCCAGTAGTAAAAATCCTGCTTATTGACACAGAGAGATGAAAGTGAGCTTTATCAATTGCGAGAAGAACAGCATTTGCAGGAACATTTTGAAGGATATCATCACATCAGACAATGCAATTTTCCAAGTTATGTTATTGCAGTTCCTGATCAACCATTGGTGTGTAAAATTCTTCTGTTTGATCAGACAAGCCTCATGTTTACAGGTTGAATGTGTAGGAGATTGCAGAACAGACTCTCACAGCCTGGACATTTTCTGGAGTTGAAGGACTTCAAGGTCTTCCAGGTGGCTTTCTTTTATGTGCTGAACTTGTGGCTCTGAAATTTTCAACCCATAGCAGTATTAATTTTCTATCCAGAACAGCATCATTTGAATATAACATGAAATGAGCAAGAAAAGCTCTCTGTGTTGACCGATTCACCAGTCTTAAAAATGTGTTGGCAGCAAATGCCTGGTGTACATCAGTCCAAGCCATGATGGTAACTGATGGTATCTGAAAAATAAAAAATGGTAAGACATTAGCTAGATGAAAACACCATTGCCACTTGCCTAAGTTTACTAGCATCACACAGGTGACAATTTAAAATGTAGGAGTTATTTCTGCCATGCCCTGTATATATGCATTTTCATGAAATACATATTTTTGATGCTTTGGCACATCTTCATTGATATTTTTTGCTAAGGATCATTAGGGATTTCAGGCTTTACAACATCATACCCCATCTCCATAGTGACTCGGTCAATATTGATTAGATATTGACTTGTGTGCCATCCATCACCTATAACTATTCTCATAATATATGCCTTAACACACTGTGACTCCCTAGCCTTTTCCAGCAAAATGTTAATTCATCAGTTGTAAGTCAAATAGTAAATATTTTTGTTGCCTTGATATTGTACTTTCCATAGTACTTAACTACCTTGGATATTGCCTTTGATAAATCACCTATTATCTAGTGTATGTTGCTTTAGTGTTAATTAGCTGATGACACTGTGTCTCAATAAAAATGCTTTATGGATAATAATTTAGATAAAATATTTAATGGCTTGCTAAACAATGAGTGCAAACCTAAGACACGTAATCAGGTCATGGCTAAATATCTTTTCTTTTTTTAACTTTCTCTTTATTGCTTACTTTAAAGTGAAAAAGAAAATTTAATGTCTTTATTGTAATAATACCTCTTTACTAACAACTGAAGTTTGTTTTTATATTAACAGATGTGTAAGGATTTCACTGCAAGAAGGGCTATCACTAACTTGGAAGTTTATTGCCCCAACAAGAAGTATGGTTGTCAGCATACAATGTCATGGAAAGAATTTTTGGTAGGTGCAATTAGATTTGAATTTACTCTCCATCCATAATACAAGGGCATTTTTCCTGTTTACCTTCTCTATTTGCAAACTCAACATAAATTATTTCCAAAAACCTACTGTAATTTTCCTTGTTATATTTAAGGAAAACTTGTCTTTTGATTGATGAGAATTATTATTTTTAACTATTTTTTAATTATTTTTTATCAGGTTTAATAGGATGGTGTACATTTAATTTTTTGTGATCTCATATAAAGCTTTAGACATCTGTACCAAAATCTGCATGCAAAGAATGTACTTTACAAACAATGCAAATAACATTTTATGTCCCAATGGAGAACTAGACAGAGGCTCAGTGTGTAGTTACAATTTCATTTTTTTTAACATCACCCTGATACTATTAGATGACAATGCAATCATCTAATGATGGGAGAAATGTCCTCCACTTACATCTCGTTTCTCAATGTACTTCTTTCAAATAGGAACCCATTCTGGCTATGACGATAAACTACATCTGGTAACAACGATTCTGATCAGGGTGTTTTGAGGAGTGTGGAACCTCCTCTTAATTGTTGTTGTTCCCAAGTCCACCCTAACCCATTGTGGTAGCACCTATTAGGGTCCCAGATATGGCCAAATAGTGAACTTCCAAATTTGGAATCAAAACATTACGAAAGTAAAAAAAAATACATCAAAGCTCCCAAGAAAATTAAATTTCACCATTAAATGACCCAAAAGGAGTTGATATGCCCTTAAACAAACAAACCAACCAACCAATCAAATAGGAACAAAAGGAATTAGGTCCTCCATAAATCTCTGTTCAAACACTTTTTGAAATAAGTTTTTGATAAGACCAAAGAGAAATAAGCTAAATTTTGTACTGTTAACCATAAAAATTATTCTTGCCAAATTTGATGCTTAATGTTTTCTTTACTCAACATTAGTCTGACACATGGTCATAGGAGTGGGGAACTCATTGATGATCAGACTAACTAGTAATAATCTGTGAGATGAAATTTCTATATTCTATTTTTCACTCTATAACAAATGTTCACCTTCCTTCAGTATAGTAATTCAATAAAAACAATGTTTAGAAAATCACTCTACCACTTAAGACACCATAACTGAGTGTAAATTTAGCATAAAAAATGAATGTATTTAATTTTATAAGTGTCATCAGAAAATGTTAAAAGAAAACAATTTAGTTAAAATCATTTTACATTATTATTAAAATTCTCTGCATATTTTCTTTATATTTGTTTTTTATAATTTTAAAAGCCTATTATGGCTATAAAGTTATAGTCATGATTTAAGATGTGACAAAATGAGTTTTATTATATTGGTAAGAAAAATGTCATTATGAATAGACAAGTTTTCGTAAGAATTACATGAAATATACTTTTAATGTCTGTTAAACAAATCAACAAAAATCTTCAACAAATGATTCTGAACAGTTTTTTTTTATTTGGTCTCCTGTATTTCTAATGATCTGGAAAATAAGTGAGGAAGATGACAAACTTATTGACCTATTTTATAACAGCAGCCTAAGAATAATTCTCAAAATTACATATCAAGACCATGTGAAGACGACAGAACTACTCCAGTTTGCCTCCATAGAACTCCTTAGTATTGAGGTATGACAATGAAGGTGTAGAAGTTCATTAGTCATACTTCAAGACAAGATCCAAACAACAATTGCAACATGACACTGAAGGAAAAATGAGATAGGGGAAAACCAAGAACAACATGGTGAAAAACTATGAAGGACAGGGAAGCAATGGCCTAGCAATCATGGGGTGAGGTGCAAATGGCAGCTGTGGACAGGAAAAATAGATGTTCTAAGGAGGCTATATGAGGCATGAGGCAGAAAGATAGATTTCAAATGATAATTATTGGAAAGTAATTGTGGTAACCATTACATGTGTTAAAAATCATACCTTTGCTACTGACAGAAGTTATTAAAAAGTAATCTTGTGTTCTTCAGAGAGTGTATAATCAGTTGCACTTAAAAGAAGTTAAACTGATTGATCTTTTTATTTTTAACTCCGGACACAGTCAGGAAAGCTCATTTGTTGATGAAATAGGCATGGTTAAGTAGAATTAACAAAATTCTCAATAATAATAAGAGGAAGGTGAAGCACAGGACAAAATAATACAAGACAATGTAATGCAAGGCAAAGGAAAGCAACTATAAAAAGACAGTAACAAATTAAATTTCACAAAATAGAAATAGCGTTCACCTACAAAAGGGATAAAGTGGTTATATAGCCTTCTGACTTCAAAGAAGGAAAAAAATGTGTAGGTAAGACAGAATTATTCATTTTTATTGGCTAGTAAGAAATCCAAGTATACATCTGTAAGATTTGTCTTTAAATTTAGGGAGTGGGGTATCAGTCATTCCCTGAAATTGAAACTAATACATTTTAATATTTTCTCTGTTGGCAAAATTTACAATATGTTGACTAAATCTCAAGCAGACACCCCCACCACCACCACCAACAATAAAGAAAAAAGGCTACCTTCTAAGTGAAATAAACCCGGGCAATGTTTTTACCTTTTGGATCAAATTCAAACTGGAACTGTGTCTAATGTGCATAATAATAATGAAAATACTATTTTGCTAGAGTGGCTAGCCAATCCCTGTTGCAGACGTTTGCTCTGGCACATTTTGTGCTTGTTCAACACCCACATAGCCCAGCTACATCGGGTGAAAATTAGTTATGATTTCTAGGAAAGAGCTCATTATCTGGCATGATAAGCAATTTGAACAAGGTCAGTACCCCCAAACCCTTGGTCACAATCCTAGCACAACCATTGATGGTCTCTGAATAGTTCTACCCATTTTCACTCATAAGGCCTGCATCAACTCATGATATTTTGTCTTCAGGTACTTTCTAAATGTGCTACTCACTGAGATTGCCTGCCAAGACCTATGACATCAAGTAGTAATCTTTCTGACAAATTGACCATGGTGAGATTTGAACCCAGATTTCATGGTTAGAAAGTGAATGTTCTAACCGTTTGGCTATATGTCTACCTTTCAATTAATTCATTATCATTTTTGTCCTATATTCAACAAGGGTCAATATGTTGTTAAATTAACCAACTTCACAAATTATTGTAACAAACTTTACAAAGCTAATCTTGCAAGGAAATAACTTATTTTTTGTTAGAAATTCTCCTCCAAAAATTGTTTTCTGTTTTGCCAGGAATGATATAACAATAGATACCTCAGACTGCAGGAGGACTATCTTGTTTTGTTTTATTAACAAATTCTAGCAGAACATCATTTTTATTATTTTCTAAATCCTGCTCCAAAATAATCTAAATTATTTTTATTATTTTCACACAATTGCTATTATATCTACTGTACTCATCATTTGTGGATTTTTTTTTTTTCAAAAAAATACATAATATTGATGTCTTGGTTAGTTTCAATTCATTTCAACAAAAGTCTTTAACAGTTCAACTAACATGAAAATTGTTTATTTGCAGAATGATCCAAAACATCTCAATTCTTGTACATTTCAACCATCTAAGTGTGCAAATGAGGACTGCTCTTTTGTTGGTGATCGTCAACAGATACAGTCTCATCTCAATGAATGTCCATTTCGGAAGATGATTTGTTCCAATTGTAACAAGACTATTTTATTAAGAGAGGAATCAGTAAGTGTATTTAAAAAAATCAAGGTTTTTTAATCACCAAAATGACTCTGGCATTTTACTTGAAGTTGTTATGGCACAAGTCCTGTAACCCATTAGGGTCATTAGGAGCACAACATGCAACTGTGTGTCCAGGGCAAGTTAGCCTGATGGAGCCCATCTTTATTAGGCTGGTTTTTGTATTCAGTTTTTCATCTAGACAAAACTAGAGAGCCCAGCTGTTAATCCCTAGCTGGTGAGGAGAGATAGATTCATGCCTTTCGAAGCATATTTGTAAAAGTGAATGTAATGATCTCAGTTGAAATTTGAACTATGCCAATCTCTCTTTCTGTGCTGATAACTACTACACTATGTGTACTTTCTTTACTTGAAGTACTCTGCCATAAATAAAGACAGCATAAATTCAAACTCTGTCATCTTGTTGCAAACACACAACATAGAAAATTTCTCTGATGACTGAGTTTTTTTTTTTATTTTAATATTTTGTTGGGTGGTTAATTTTTTCTTTCTTTTTTGTGGGGAAATAGGGGTGATCAAGTATTCAAAAAGTAGTTATCAACCAAAACAAAATATATATATATATATATATATATATATACACAACTTTAATCAGTTTACCAAAAGGCAATTAATAAAAATACCATCCTCATTTTTAGTAAGCTATGCATGATTTCTTTAACAAACATATGGCTGTTCACTCTCTCTTTTCAAGCTCAGAATTGGTGGCATTTAAATATCTGTGAAATCCTTAAGCTTCTTTACTTTCTGATTTTGATCAGAATTCTCATATGTTTTACTATTACAATAGAACATTTACACAACTGAAAGTCTACTCAATATGAATGCTAAACAAATAATAAGCAATATATTAACAAGCAAATTAAACTCCTTGTATTAAATCTGCTTTGTAAATGAAATACTTTATTTTATCAAGCAGAATCATTAGGCTTTATTCCCTTTTATTACATTAACTGATAAATTACTTTTACATCAAATCTTTAAAATAATTCACTTTTTTTATTGGGTGTAATTGCTATAAGCTTTCAAAGCAATAACTTATTGTGGGGAATCAGTTTTTGACACCAAATAAAATTCTCAAAACCTTTTATATTCCAGTTTACTGAACATTTGAATAAATGCACCAATCAACAAATGAATTGTCACTATTCTGCATTTGGATGTGACTTTGTCGTACGTATAAATTTTTTTTCTTCCTATTTTTTTGCATATCATCATATGGAAGTCAAATTAGTAAATACTACTGCATCAAGTTTGTAGTTGTTTTTCTCACATGCAGTTGGCAATGAGCAAATGTATATGTACGCACAATACAATATTCTCTATGTGTCTGCTTCTCTTTGTATTTGCAATAATGTTGTTGCTATACCAACTCATTTTTATTCTTTAAAAATTCTTATTTCTCATTAAAAAATTCTAGTATTTTTAGTGGAATAATTGTTAAATTGATTTCTCCCAACTTCAATTATTTATGCTCTTGCCAAGCGAAGTTAAATTTTTCTGTAAAAGAAACTTTTGTCAAGAATGAATAATAATTGACAATATTTATTCTAAGAAATTTGAGATAATATTACTACTAAAATTACTTGTGTATATAAATGCACTTAAATGACAGTGAATTGGATATTTGGGAAAAATAAAAAATGAAAGTTATGTGGTTAGATTTGACCTGTTGCAGCTAGTAAGCCTTTATAGCTTAATTGGCAAAGCAGCTGTCATGCTAAGACAGATTTTCTAAGGGAGAAAGAATAGGAGCCTAAGACTTGCCAAAGGCTTATTCTTTAATTTCAATCTATCTTGTTTACTGCTGACAGATGATAGTCGAAGAAGTTGTGATAAACAGCAACTGAGATTAAAAAATATAATGTTATATCTGATAAGAATACATGACTAATTTTTTCATGTGTAAAATAATCGTTTCTTTACTTCTGGACGCTATCAAATTAGCATTGGCCACAAAGGGTATATGGTTTTGTGAACTGTCTTTGAACATTCAGTCTTCTACCTTTGTTCTTGTAGGGTCAGACATTTATATAACATCCTGTGAGTCAGGCATTTATATAATTTCTTGTCATCCAATTGTCTTGTGTGTGCAAATCCTAAGTTCAGCTGTGTTCATTTTATATTTACATTGGCACTCATCATTTGAGTCTTGATTCTGCACTTAGTTGCTATGAGAACACTTCTAGCTCAAGTCTTGAAGCACTTTTAACATTTTGAAGTGAAATCAAGTATAAAGTTTGTTTTGGTATCTCTTAGGGTAAATTCAGTACCCACTGGGGTCACCACAGATCAACTTCTCTTAAATCAAAAATTCCTAATTGACATTAAATTTGATTTAAACCTCTGGTATTTCCTGCCATGAATCACATATTACAGAAATAAAAGTTGCAAATTAATGTAAATAGATGTTTATGATATCCTATAATGCCTACTTGTTTTATAGGTTTGTAAACATTTGGAATAATATAGGGTTTTTTTTTTGGGGGGGGGTAGGAATTACAAAAATGTTTTGAATACACATAATACACAATATAACCTTGTGCCAAAGTGACTTATAGAATACAAGATGGCATCTAAATGTGATTCAGGCACACTTGTTTACAATGTATTTGATTTGTTTGCTGGTTTTTAGCCATTAATGAAAGTTGCTCTATAACCATAACCTTGAACCAAAACTACATTCAAGATAATATTTTCAGCAATGTTTAACCTTTGTGTCCACAAAAAAATATGTCAAAAGGATGGTTATTCCCTTGAAACCACTATTATTGTATACACTTTTGATTCCCTTGCAGTGTTTGTTTTAAAAAACAATGATTAGAATCTTGTTAAAGCCCAGACATATAAAAATGGATTTATACATTTTCTTTATTCTTGAGAATTGCAAAAAAGATATTAAACACTATTTATTTACTAGATAGCTTATTTACAAAAATAATTTTATATTTACAAGATTGTAAAAATATGTGAACCAACTATAATGAAATATTTATTAGTTATCATTTTATAAAGAAATTAATATGAAAATAATTTTTTTTTATTCATGAACTTATAAAAATGTCTGTGAAGAAAATTTAAATAAGACACAGCAAGTAATTATAAATTTTGAAAAATGAATTTTCTAAGAATTTCTTTCATTTGCTCTTACCAAAAATTTACTAAAATCTCTTGTCAAAAGAATAACTGTCCTTTTGACACTGTTTTTTGCAGGCATGAAGGTTAAACATTGCCATATTTTCAAAATAGTTCAGAATTTAACAGATAATTGAATATATGCACAATATAGTAAAATTGATTTATTTATATATCAATAAATAAAACAGTCATATTTTATGCATCTACTAAATTATAAAATTATCTATTAAATTCCAGATGCTTATACAAACAGATATGGATAGAGTGCTTTTTATAATATAAATACAAGAAATTAGATTGTTACTCAGTTACCTCAAATATGTTTTTCCTCAGTTCTTTATAAATTCTTTCTTGCCTAAGTTGTAGTAAAGTCAGAGGATAAATGAATTTGATTGTCATATACTGACAAATATTGTTATTTTATAATCATTCTTTTTCAAATCTTATAGAGACTTATGGGCACATTCATCTCTATAATTTGCTTTCTATAAACCATCCTGTGAAATTCTGTGTAACAGGATGGATTAAATTTATCCTATTTCTGAAATAGAGTATTTTTTATTGCCATTTTCAAAGTAATGTCATTGAAAAGCATATTCTTCATTTAACACGTTAATAATTTTAACTCATTCACCATTAAATTCTTGACTTTTTTTTCTTTGGCTTACTAAAAACTCCAAGTATTCTATAGAACTGTTAGTAGCTGATAATGTAAAATGATATTTTTGTACTGTTTTGTTTTCACAGCTTACATCTAAATATACAACATTTTATTAAATCTGCGCACAAGTACACAGCACTACTTTTTTTTTTTTTTGAAAACTGTGGACTGAATATACAAGAAAAAATCTATTATACACACCTAATAATACTCATAGCCATTGTATATTCTATAAGTAGGTAGATACTGTTATTTTGGTTTTTAAGCTTTCAAAATCAATTACATATATCTTGAAGGAGCAATTTTCCAACTTGTATCATTTAAAAATTTCATTTCTGCATCAGAAAAAAGGTTTGTATTTTAGTTGGTTTAATTTGATCTAATATACATCTGCTAATTAAAAAATGTATAGGATTTCTTTTAACTTTTATCTGTAAAGAAACTTTTTGTAATATAATGATTTTTAAACACTAATTAGTTAATTGATAATATGAATTATTTAAAATATTTTTTTCTATAAAAGCCTAAGATTAATGGCAAAATTGACAAAAAGTCTTTTCACAGTGTAAAAATTTGAAAATTTCCTTTTCTAGGTTTATCCATATTTTGTCATGTTAATTTGTTTTTTATAAATAACATATTTAATTTCCATTTTGTCAAAAAAAAAAAATAAATAAAAAAGTTTTTATGCATTGTTTTCAGTTTTCTAATGTATTTTTCTTTTGTTTCTGCCATCTGAAAAAAAACAATTTAATCCACAGGGAAATGATGTCAGTGTGAAGAAACATTCTAAAGAATCCCTTCATCATCATATTTCATTATTAGCCATTTATGTTCGAAAATTAGAAGTTGCGTTCTTAAATATTCAAAAAGATGTAAAGGTAGGTTCCTTTTTTGCTGTATTTCCACACTTGCTGTATCATTATAATTTTGCTTGTTCCTCTGTTACTGTTAGTAAGTTAGCACATGCATTTTTCCCTGCCATTAAATTATGGAACATTCTGTTTTGATAAGGAAAGATAGAAGAAAAAGATTGGTTTTGATTGTAAATAATGTAATAATAACAACCAACAATAAAATAATCAATAACAGACAACACTATAAACAGCAAAAAAATTGCATCCAAACCCACAGTTATTCCACTCAATAGCCCCTAGACCTTTTGCCAGAAAAATAAATTCACATTAAATGTTATCCTTTTTTTCAGTATATGAAAATCACAAGTGACAAAAACCATTAGACATAAATATTAATGTTGCTGCAATTAACAGGGTAAACAAAATCACAAAATAAAAGATGAAACTGAAAATATACAGACAAGAGGATTCGCAAGAGATGTCAAACCGAAATTGATGATGTAAAACATAAATTGATTAAAATATTGGCTGCTGAATTGCAGAAATTGATAATTAGGTAATTGGTGTTCTGAGACACAGACTATACTGTCATCTTTTTATAAAAAAAAAATTGCATAAGGTTAAATTTTGTGTCCTCACCTTTCCTCAATAGACAAAACAACCTCTAATGCATGAGTTTATGCTCAGCCTTTTTTATATATATATATATATATATATATATATATATATTACTAACAAATTGCATTTACAACATAAGTGGTGACATTTAATTTGCATAAGTTTCTAAAAGTATATTTTAATGAATATTTTATCTGTGATTTATTAATTCAAATTTTTTAAATTACCATACATAAATTTTTTTTTTTAATTTCTTGTGTTTTTATAGAAAGAATCTATATCTTTGTCAAAATTCAGTTGTAAGTTAGCAGAAAAACTATCAATGTGTTTAAAGAGAACATAAATGTAATTTTGGCTTCTAAAAATGTCTTCTTTTTTTTTTTTTTTTTTTTTTTTTTTTTTAGATGGACAGTAAATAATTTTTTTTAAACATTAAAATTTTATAGAATTCCATAATTTTAGGTGTGGTAGTGTTATTTTGTTTTCTGCAGCATTCATAGGAGCCATTGTTGTCTGATATTTCACACTATTACTAATTAGTCAAGTGGAACTGAAAAAAATTCATAGAATTATCTAAATAAGTCAAAATAATCTGTTTTATTAGACTTTCTTAAAACAATACCAAATTATTTAAATAAGTGGTAAAATAGATTGAATTTATATAGAAAATTATTCAGATGTTTCTCTCATGGTCAGCTCTATGTAATTATGTCAAGAGTAGGAAATTCAAGTGGACTTAGCTTAATAACGAAGAACTTTAGAAAATATGTCTTGCTGAAAATGTTATTTACACAGAAATTTTATAGTGGGAAGAGAACTTCTATGACAACTTTTCTCAGTCCATAGGACAGGTAATTGGCTATCATTGATAAAGTGACCAGTTACAGTATTTTAGGGTTCCAGAACAGATATAGCTCTTATTCCCCACCCCTTGACAGTGATGATGGTTATTGGATACAGTCATGATCTCTGTTTTGTTTTATTTAGTTTCTGACCAATGATTGTACTTGTTACTTTTCATGTAACATTTACAGAAATACATTACAGAACAAAATATTTATGAATAAAAATATTTTGTCACCTAAGTAAAAATGATAATTCATTGTTTTAAATATTTTTTTCTTTTTTATTGAATAAAAATCTTTAGGAGATATATACAAATTTAAGACATTCCAAGCTGAAGTTAAATGAACTTTGTATGTTTTCAATTTCATTAAAATCCCATTTAGTATAAGGAAAACAACTTTTTATCACACTTAATTCATCAAAGTAATTTTAACCTAAGGCTAGAAAGGTAGTAGTTTGCTTTATAACTTCCCACAAGCATGCCCCATGTTAGCAATACTTTGGAAAATAACATGTATACTCATTCTCATTTACAAAAATAAGATTTTTTTCTTTATAGAATGAGTTCTTACAAAACAAAAATGTAATTACTTTGAATGGAGCAATGTTTTTATTTTTCTAAATCTCTCAATTGCTGCATATTGTATGTTGCTGATATAAAGTTTATCTTTTAGAAAGGCTGTGTTAGTGGGAAAATATTCTTATTTCAGTAAGGTATATGCAAACAGTTAAATGTTTTCAAAATGTTTTTCATATACTCTTTTGTAATTTCTTCTGTTTGCAAAAGAAGGCTGTTAATTTTTGAACATTTACCATTTTTTCATTATTTTAATTTGGAAAGGGTGTTTTTTTATTTTATTTTTTTATTTTATTTTCTTTCAGGAGAATAATAGAGAAAATGCTCGTCTTGAAAGTTTAATTAAGGAAAATTTCTCAGGGTTGCTGTCAAAAATGGCAATATTGGACAAATATGCCGAGACAGAGTTAGAGAACAAGGTGAAGTTATTTCTTGAACAATTTGTTTTTATTTCTAATTTAAAAAATTAAAAGCCAACTTTTTCATTTTTTATCATTTATATAAAGATACTGGAGCAAGAGTTGAGGTATATTTTCTAACTTGTTTAAAATGATGTCATTAAAATCATCAAATGTATATTCATATTACAATAACTTTTTATTTGCAGAGATCTCTCTTTAAAATATTTAAATGGATTGTCTTTAATGTCATTTATTAAGACATTTTTAATGTAAAAATTTCACTAAGTATTTAAAATTTCATCTTGCATTTGTTTCTTCAATTTAGTTTACTATTAAATTTACATTTTTCTTTAATCTTATATTTATTTTGTATTTTATCAGAAAAAGTTTGTGAATCTTAGTGAAATGTTCATTGCTCATAATTTTGAGTTCAGAAAATTTAAAGACGATGTTCAGCAACAGCTTCATAATGGACAAAATATTGGTACAAACCAAAACATTAACACTTTGATTGGTAACTTTCTTTTTATTTTATTTTATTTTCAAATCTCTTTAAAAAATTTATCCTATTGATAATCAAATATTAAATGCTAATAATGATAATCTACATCATAATAATCTGATTTGTATACAGGTGTACTTATTTTTTAGTATCCGGTAAAAATGGCACATCATAGAGAGATTTCTGTTAGGATGTTACTGTTAAAATTATCTTATGAATAAACCAATTTCCAGTCTAACTTGTAACTTAATAATAGTGTGTTCATCATCGTGGTAATAATCAATTTCTTACAGGAAGGGAGAAAAAAAAGTAAAATGATTACTCCATAAAATAATGATACTCATGAAAAAATGATATTAATCCTTTTTTATTACATGTTCTTATATAGAAATAAAATTCTTTTAACAAAATAAATGTATAATTTCACAGGTATTATTTATGCAAAACTTATTTATCTTTGTTTTTTCCATCAGTAGTTGTACGATATAAAATCTTCTTCCATTGTTAAAAAAACTTATATTCTAAAATCATTACAAAACGAAAGAATTGTATTGGATTAGCAATCTCATTGCAATAAGGAATATTGTTTGTGAGTTACATTAGGATTTTTATCATAATACAAGGGGATGCGAAAAACGCCTGACCAAAATACTCTCCCAAAATAAAATAAAAAAGTCTTATGCTTGGTTATTTGGTTACATTTTCACAATTGGAATAGTCTGAAAACTTTTCACCACCTGCTTGTAAAATTTATATATTAGGTAAAATAATTAGATATAGGAAATAGGCAATTTGAGTACGTTGATTCCAAAACAAAAAAAAATTGTAAATTCAAAATTTTATACCAGAAAATAGTAATTTCCTGTTTAAGATGAATTTTATTAAAAATGTAATGTAATTAATATTTAACAATTAGATTTCTTAGAATATTTTTTTCCTGTGGTAATATTGATATCAATGATCTGTTCTTTTTAAAATAACTAATCTTTTTATATCACATGAGACTTTCATATAGCCCAGAGTGTCTTATAACACAGGGTTGTATGAAAGTCTCAGGTGATCTAAAAAGATTAGTTATTTTAAAAAGAGAAAAGTTGTTTAATTAAGTAGTGAACGAGTAGTGAACGTTAACCACATAGATTGAACCTTATGCAGTGAAAATTTCAGGCAAAAATTCATTTAATAACTATGGACTTGTTGAACTATTTTTATAATGTTTAATAATGTGCTCTGCTATTTTTGGATTATACAAGAGAAAAATAGTTAACACATCAATTTATAAACTCGACAACTGAGAACAATGTGATTAACATATGATTGTTTCATCTATTTTTCTACTTTCATCTTGCTTCCAGAACAAATTTTGGAGCAGACATCTGTGCATGACCGAGAGATTGGAGTTCATGATGTCAGGTTAGCAGAGATGGACATTCGATTCACTTCCATGGAGATACCATGTTATGATGGAAACTTTGTTTGGAAAATTACCAACTATTCTAAACTAAAAGCAAATGCAAAAAATTTAAAGCAGGTTTCCCTCTACAGCCAACCTTTCTACTCTAGTCGCTATGGCTACAAAATGTGTGGACGTCTTTATCCTAATGGAGATGGGGAAGGGAAAGGAACTCATATGTCTTTTTTCTTTGCTCTAATGAAAGGTGAATATGACAACACCCTTAAATGGCCATTTCAGTACCGAGTAACCTTGACATTGGTTGACCAGGTCGATGGCACAAAGAATTTGTCAGATCATTTTGTGGCCCAAGCAAACAGCATCAGCTTCAACAAGCCAATTTCTCAGATGAACATTGCGACAGGATGTCCTTGTTTCATTTCTCAGCAACAGCTCGATGAGCCTCCATTTTTAATAGATGATACCATATTTTTAAAAATTGAGGTTTCTAACAAGCAGGCTTAGTATATCACCTTTCCTTCCTTCAACACCAATCAAAGATACTTTCAGTTTTCTGACATTCAGAAAATGTTTAACAATTTCATGTTATAGAAATTCTGTTCATCCTTGAAATTTGAAGAATTTCTATACATGAAACTTTCTTAGTTTCATACTGTAGCTGTTTAAATGCATAAATAATAATATTAAGAATAATGATAAAGTAATATATTAATGTAAATTGTCATTATTAACTTTGATATTTGCAGTACAATTTCACTGTACTTGTGGACCTGAAGTTTTTATTGGAATACAAGGGTGAATGCATTTTTTATTTTTATTTTTGCTTTGCAACTTTTTGTTAAATTCTTTTCTTCAAATAATGCTGCACTGAAGTACACTACATCACAATTAGTTGCCTGTTCAAGTGAGCATCTCTATATTAACTGACTAAATATAATCTGTTGTGCAATTCTGTTATGTTTTATATATATATATATATATATATATATATCTGATGAAGAAATGTCATTTCTTAGAACTCTTTTAATAGTTCAAGTGAAATGCACTTGTGAATTCAGTTATAATTCATTCAATTTACTGGTTAGATTAGCTGATTTCTAAAAGTGGCTATTTGCTCCTATAATATATATTTCTTTGTCTGAAGCAAATTAAGTCAGCTCATCATCAGTCCCATGACCGAGTATGGTTATAGGGTCACTATACAACTGAGTATCTAACAAGCTGGTCACATTCAGATTAATTTCTAACATTAATAATAACTGTCATCCAAAAGATGATATTCCAATTCAACTATCTATTAAAATATAATTTTTTCCAAGAATCTTAAGTTGGCATCATGCTCACTTTGAATTTAATTGAGTTGAGTTGCTGAAAAATTCTCAGCCTCACAAAAAAAGCTTTTCCAAAATAAAATCTGATGTTTGGTCAGATTTTGGGAGGTGTGTTGGGCTGACTAATTTTCATTAGTCCTTTCATCATAGAAAAGAGACTTCAAACTTGACTGAATCCCTACCATAAAGCAATGGTTGATATACTGGCTATACAAATAAAGCTCACCTTTGTGGTGAATTTGTAATTTTCAGTCCTGACACTCTTCAATATTTCTCCTTGAATAATTTGTGTTAGAATCTTTTAAATAAGGAACTATCATTATTATATATTTTATTATTCAGATTTGCTTGCTCATCTTGATTGTTACACTCACAATTTTTCAACAATTACACACTTCAGATGTCTGTCATTGTACTTGGTAAACTTGGAATTTTGATCTGAACCCTTTAGTAAACCAGTGAATACATATCAGTCATTCACCCTTGTCTTCCTGGTCTGTTTCTTCCACTGAACCAGAGTATATAACTTTTCAGCACTACCAGTTCAATTCCTGGGTCTGGTAGTGCTATTTGGATCGTAGAAAAAAAAAATCCCTGGTTTCTACAATTTACGGGCTAGAAGTTATTTTTCATTCAAAATTAAACTTAGATTAGACTGCTGGATATTCTCAACTCTCAGAGTGAATATTAAAGTGACATCGTCTGTGTTAAGATTAAAAATATTAAACTTAAGAGGTAGATGTTTTCCTCACAATTATGGAACATTGAATAAAACCCAAGTTTCATGAGACGTCAAACCCTCTAAGCAAGAAGTTGCAAAATAGTGTATCTCTTGACACTCAAAAAGCAAATATCGCTACAAGTATTTTACTAAATTCAATCACATGATCTGTTATCCTCATTGTGAACCATGTCAATAAAAGAAAACTAACGCACAACAAACATGGCCATCAGCATAATTATGCCAGCTACAGCTTAAAGCTTTTCAATTGAGGTATTTGGGGCAGTCAATACACAGCAAAATTCACTGTTACCACTTACCAAAATAAGACTGCTACAGCTTCTCAAAGCTTAGGGCTTCAGGAAGGTCTAAAGCTCGTCTTCATTCACAAGGTATTATTCAACTGGATGTTGCAAAATATTTGCATTTTTTGTCATTGTTAAAGGGAAACAACTCCCATCTGTGTTTTAAAATATACTATTTCTAACAATAATTTGTGTGCCTTTTATCTGACAAAAGAATTGTTTATTTACTGTAAATGATTAATATTTGAAAATGAGTTGTTTTAACTTTTTAATGATTTGTTTTTATTTTACTGGTTATTTCTGATTCTTCTTTTTATATCACCCAATAAAAACAACTTTCATAGTCACTGAACAATTGTTTTTGAACCAGTTCAACTTTTTTATCTATAATTAAGCACATGCAACATAAAATGGCTGCAAATTTGAACTTTTAGGGCCATAGGTTTATGAACTGTCTCATATAGGTGGATCAGTTACATACCATTTGTCTAGATTTAATTAAATGGATAGTACATCTTGTAAGTAATGAGGGACCAACTGAAGTGTGTTTAGAAAAAAATTTAATTTGAATTTCTGGGATGAGAAATTATCACTATTTACACTCGGACTGTTGTACACATTGTTTCATCCCTTGTTCCCTTTGGCCTTCATCAGGTGCTTGTTGATCTAGTAGCTTTCAGGGAATTTTTAACTGAATCCTTTCTTTAATTGATGGCCATAGATTGTTCTTGTTTCCCTATCCATATCTAAGGACATCTTGTTTTTATTTAATACTGTTTAATTATTGCTTGCCCTGTTTCCACTGAGTCTAAGTCTGCACTACATGTTACTAAATTCATGAACCAACATTTTAATTCACTAGCAAGAACCTGATGAATGCTGGAAGACAAAATGTTGTAATAGCAACAAAAGTGAAGACAATAGTTCAAGAGAAAAAAATGTAATTTAATTTGAGGAATGTTAGCCAAGTAAAATGTTCTTTCTATTTTTCTACTGTAAAGTTAAATGTTAAGAATTATTGTTTTTATTAAATAAAGCAAAGGCTACGGGACCTGCAATTTCTTATTTCAATGTAAGAAAAATAATTGTAGAAAACATTAAAATCCAAATTAAAAAAGAATCATTTTGAGGAGTGTTAGGTGGATAGAAAAATAAACTGAATAATGTCGATTTTAAATGTAAAGAAAATACTGCTCAACCATTATCATCACTTCTCCAAGAGAAGTTCAGTAGTTCTATTACTTTATTAGGTTGGTGCAAAAATAATAACGTAATAATGTCGTTTTTTGACGTATTTTTTAACGTCAAAAAACGAAACTATTACGTCATTATTTTTGCACCAACCTAATAGTAAGTTAATCTTTTATTTTTCTTCTTTAGTTGGGAAAAAGACTAAAATTCCAGAGAGAAAAAAGGCCTGGGTGTTTTGTTTCAGGATTATAATCATCTTTCAAAAAAATGTTTTTGTGCTTTTTTTTTTTTCTTTTCTTTTTTACAGCAATCAGTTTTTATCAGCTTGAAAATGTAAAAATAAAATACTCTTAAAAATAATTGCAAAATATTTGGTAATGTTAAAATTTGTACATTTCTAAGAGGCACAAGTTTTTACAGATATAGATACCTACATAATTATGTCATTTTCTATTCAGAAAACTATGCTCATCTTTGTTGTTATACTCACATTTCAGCCATTGTACCTTGCAGATTTAGCTAATTTCAAGATTTTTAAGGTACTTGAGAAAGTATACAAAATTAAGACAAAGGCATCTTCAACTTTCTGTAATCTCCACTTAAGAAATCTTTTTTTCTTATTTGTCAAAACCTTTTGATTAATATTTGAAAAATGAATTAGTTTTTTTTAATTACTTTTTTCTCATATTTCTAAAATATTACCTGCCATATAATCCCTTCTATTGTGCTCTCTAGTGAGATGTAAAACTTCCATGTTTGTAAACATAAACCTATCATCACTTTTATAATTTTTTTTATAATGAATAATCTTAGTTATGAATTTGTACAATTATTAGTATACATGAAACATTATCTATCAATATTCAGAATTATGATTAATCACTGTTAAGAAACTATGAAGGAAAATATTTTTCTTTTCTTGTTTACAATATTCCTTCTCATTTTTTAAGGACAGCTCTCATGTGTCATGAATATAATTATCCAGGTAATTAAAAACAGTAAACTTAGTGACTAGATATACTCAGAGAGCCAAGCCATCTTCTCTCACTTGACTTCAGTGAACCACCATATTTTCAGTCTTTTCTTTTTGCATGTATTAAATGAATGGTTCTGAAAAATAAAAATTCTACTCTAAATGTATTTACAAGCATAATCCCATAGATTATAAAAAGATCAACCAAGATTTACAGTTGAAATATGACTGTCTACTAAGCTTGTTTTGACATCATTAATATAAATAACAATCAAATCCACAACAAAAAAAAATAAGGTTTTATTTAAAAATCTATAATAAATTTATTAACAGATTCCAAATAAACTGGAGATAAATATTGTGGTAATTCTTTCTTGGTCACCCAAGAATAATCAATTATTTCTGGACATATTTCAGAAACATTTCCATCTTGATGAAAGGCTTTGAAGAAAAACACCTGAAAATAAATTGGGAATTTTTAATACAAAATTTATGTATTAAAACAAACTTCAGTATACTTTGAGTAGTTTCAAAGAAAAAAAATTATTCCAATCATAGGATTAGATAGGTTTGCCTATTCATTATTTTTTTTTCTCTCTCTCCTCCCCCAATAGATGGGTTCACCCATCATTTGGTTCACACTCCTCCCTGGTTTTTGATCAAGAGTAGGGGTTTATCCCTTGTTTTCTGTTTAGAATTGGTTTCTGGTTCTTTCTAAAGTCTACTTTCACACTATACTTCTAATGTCTCTGACTGAACTCTGAATTTATTAATTAAATCTTGACATTTTCAAGTTTACTGTTTCACACAATAACCCTCTACCTTGAGTGGTTCTTGGGACTTGTACTGGTTGAACATTAGTATAAAAAAAAAATGTTGCATATTTAAACTGATAACAAATAGCATGTCGTCATATGTAATTTCAAAATTTGAACTGGCCTAAAAAGAAAAAAGGGAATTACACCTTGATTACAAATAATGTATTTCATTTATAGTAGCTTTTAAATCAGAAAGCAGATATTGTTTCAAATGCAATTCCTCATAACTTCAGAACTTACAGATCCTCTATAGTGCAACATTTGATTTCCTCAAAACAGATATAATTTTCATTAAATGCTTCATTTTACTTTCTAATCTATAACTCAAGTTTTATGTAGAAAATACATTTACTACTCTAATCTATTCAATTATTTATTTTTGTGCAACACAAATTACACAACAAATTAATACCCATGAAAGCCGTCTTTAAAAAAAACAATCCTCATAATTAGTTATGAGATAACAGACAAGAAACGAAGCCTGAAATGCTACACTTTTTTAAATTCATTTTTAAATCTTTATATGTGGATATATAACCACACAAGGTATTAATTTATCAAAGTTATCCTTTATTATGTGAAAAATGAACGGATTTTAGTAACTTATTAGGTAATAATGACATGTAAACTTGACATGAAAATAAACTAAAAATTCGCTTCATGACACATCAAATGCACTTTTGATAAATAATTAATAAAGGATTTTAATCAATAATTTCATGCCAAACTTTCATGAACCTTGTAATTTTTAACTTCATTACCTCCCCTTAAAAACTACTTTTCCAAGCCACAATGTGATTAAAAAATATCAGTGTTGCAAATTTTACAAGATTACCTCACCAGGATTAGAGACCAATTAACTTTAATGATTTAATAAAGAAACTTATCAGTCATCGTAATTTTTGGATGGTAATAAAAATGAATTAAAATAAAACTATTTCATAATAATTGTTTAAAGGGCAATCAGGGTATAAGTATCTTCACTTTTTCACTGAAAAAAACAGCATAGCATGATAAAAAGAAAAGGCTCCAAACTTAATTA
The DNA here is from genome assembly GCA_963932145.1 of Acanthosepion lycidas. Lineage (NCBI taxonomy): Eukaryota > Metazoa > Mollusca > Cephalopoda > Sepiida > Sepiidae > Acanthosepion > Acanthosepion lycidas. The sequence continues at coordinate 82,406,881 of OZ010578.1, forward strand.
AAACAAAGATTTATCATTAAAATGTTATTATTAAGAGAAAAGAACAAAATATTTTTTTAATACTTTATTAAATTTTTAAGATTTTGGCTAAATATTATTATTTTTTTTTTTTTTTTTTTTTGCAACATCATATTTACAATTTTTGTTAAAACACATTGATTTGGAAATTCTTGCAAAAATCAAATAATTGTCAGATTTTAATTAAACTTTCTGGACCTATTTATAAATGAATTAAATTATTTTGGGAATTTTTTGTTCTAGGAAAATCTTGGGAAAAAAATTTTTTTTTTTTTTTCACATATGTTGCCCTCCACTTACTTAATTTCATGAAATTTCAAGAAATTAAATTTTCATCACAAAATTTATTTTTATTAGTTAAAAGCAGGGCTCCTTGGAGAATGTGTAAATAATCAATTTTTTTTTCTCTCATAGAGCTACTCATTTCCCCAAATTTGTAAAATAAAAATGCAATAAAACTGACATTATTTAATTAGAAAACGTTTTAATTATTTTTATAAGATTTATTAAGGACTATTGATTTAAGAAAAAAAATTTTTTTTTGATGAATAATGAATTTTTACAAGAATTGTTTTCATTTCTTTTTTTTTTAATTATAATAATTTATTATTTAAAAAAAAAATTCTACATTAGTTTAATCTCACTAGGTGAGAATAACATGAAGTGAAAACTTTACTAATCAAAAATGGTAAAGCTTAATACAAATCATTTGGTACCAAGATTTTTAAAATAATTTTAAATTTTTTTATGTACATAAAATATGTAATGTGCCCATAAGTACATAACATTATCAGAAAATAAGAATGGTTATAGTAAATTTAAAGTCAATGTTCCTAAAATTAGATTACAGAGAATATTTTCCAACATTATAGAGATTACTGAGTACTTAAAAATTATATAAAAAAAGGCACTCATTTTAAATTATGTTTTACAGATAAAGTCTCCATAGAACAACAATCATTATGTCATGACCTGTCATTGCCTTGTTAATTACATAAAACATGGTGATGTTGGGTTTTGGAAGATTTTTAATAGAGAATTACATTGCAATGAAAAACTAATAAAAAAGGGTGATAAGCAGCTTTTTAGAAGAAAAAAAAAAAAAAAAAGATTCCAATCAATATAATTTTTAGTTGAAATACACCAGAGTATTTTGCTTACTGGAAGTAGTAAATTTAACCCTTTAGCTTTCAATTAAAGCTAAAATGAAAGCTTTTTAATTTATAAAAATTAATTTTAAACCTTAGGTATCATGAATTAGTGGAGGTACCTAGGGTACAAAGTAAATATCATTTTTTAATTACATATAACTATTTTTGTTCTTTTGCTTTACAAAGGCTTTAAAATACCATTTGAGAAATAAAAATAGATATAAAAGCTGAAAATCATGACATGAGATTTTTATCAGCTCTTATATGCATATACTACATTTATTGCCTTTTGCACATCTCCCTATAAAAATATTTTATCACAAGATATTAGCTACTATCAGGTATGGGATATGTTATGTTAAAAACTAACACTTTTAAGTTCATAACTAGACTTTAACAAATTAACAATTTCTACCGTATTTGGCAATTGTTTGTCTGACAAGAAAATTCTTTTGAAACGTTAAAGTAATGAAGAAAATAAAAGCTGAAACCTTGTCTATGATGTGCTGTGTTCAAAAGCAAAAAGCACTGAAAGACAACTAATTATTGTTTCACTCTTCAACCACAAAATCTTGCAGCAACATTTACATGGGATCATTAAACTGAATGAAGGTTTTGATATATTTGTTGATATGGTTTATATAAAGTTATGAGTATTATATAAGAATTGAAAGAATTTACCTTAGCTCCAAATACATCTGCATCTCTGGGATATTTGTATTTATGGTAGCCACAAGGTGCATTACCAAGAAAAAGACTTTTCATGTTTTCACCACAATATTGATGCAAGATACGTTCTGCTGTCTAGAAAAGAAAATCATTTAAAAAAGATTACATGACAATTGTTCTTTCTGTTAAAAATAATTTCTTTCTTTTCTTCTGTCTGCTATTCATCATCCATTTTTAGAAAATGTCTCTCCAATTTTTGTTGTTTATTAACAACCAACCAGTTGTTCTCTTTCTATAAATCACCATTTTTTTCATTATCTTTATGAAGTTTAAATTTGCTTCATAGCCTTTAGCAGTCCTGTGTCTCTTCTAATTTACTATAATCTTTTGAAAATATCTTTAAGAAATGCATGGCTCTCAAATATCCAAAACCAGTGAATTATTTTGTCTTTTTTTCATGGACACTTACATGATAAAAATTTACCAAATGGCAAATTGTAACATTTTTACACAGATACGTATGATGTCTAAATAAAATAAAATAAAATAAATGTTTCTTTGTCATTGAATTAGGATTGCATAAAATGAGTAATAGTCAAATAAGTAAAAAGTAGGAAATCTTTATGAATCACTATTTATTTAGCTTCATCAGAAATTTTGAGAGTGGAATCTGATGAAGCTGAATAAATAGTGAAACATGTCAGGTTTATAAAAATTTACTACTTGTTCCTTATTTAAATATTCTGTTGGATTTTATATTTTCAACTTGTAAAACAAGTAAACAAATTTAGAGCATACATTGAAAACTATTTCTTCCCCATTATGATTCTAATAATCAATAAACATAAAACTGTCAAATATTATTAAAAATAGGAGAAAGTGTCTCCAGTTCTAACATCATATTTAACACGACAAAGCAATAACTCATTTAAAAATCACGTTTCATTATTGAGGAAGCAAAACTAAAGCCCCACACTAAAGCTATTCACTCAAGTAGCAAAAATAACAAAAAAAACAAAAAAACACCAAGCAAGTGAAATAAATGTATATGGAAATGCATATACTAACCTGTCGCATTGATTCTCCTGGTTGGTGTCTGCCTTGAGGCATTACCCAAGTCGCTTGGGTTCCCAATTTTTGTTTGACTAATAAGATCAGTTTACCATCAAGACATCTTTCAAGAGACTTTAAATCATTAGATTTGTCAGCTTCTGCAAAAAAAAAAAAAAAGACTGAGAAATTTTAAATCATTTCTTATTGCTGTTGACAAATTAACAAAGCTGGTTAGTGCTCACATGAGATATACACAAAAATATATAAGCAGGTTTCTTCTATGTGCCATGTCCCATCAGTGGGTGATCATGGTTCTTCACAGCTTCCTGTTCTTTGTAACCTTTAGTAAAGTCTTTTTTGCAATATCTACTAATTCATCCAACCATTTACACAAGCTTAGGTAGGTTATGTGCTGCTTTCCTCTGTCCCTCTTGCCTTCAATATGTCATGTGAGTGTAAAATTTTCCAAGTTCTTTTTGCTCATTATGTGCATTAGAAATTCAAGTGTCTCTTTCTGATGGTATGTATAAGTGTTCTTTTTGTTGCCATTTTCTCAAAAATTTTGTTGTTGCTAGTATTCTCAGCATCTTTCTGTAGAACCACATTTTTTTTGCTTCAAGTCTCTTCTCCATCTGTAATTAGGTTATCCAGCATTCACAAGCAGATTTAATAAGTCCTTATAAATTTGTGTCAGGTCACCCAGTACTACCTGCCTAATGGTTGGCTTATTGGCAATTAAACTGGTTCCCTCACCAGGCTTTTCTGGTGAGGAGAGTAGTTAGACAGCCGACAGAATTAAAAACAAAACCTGTAAAAGGGTGGATGAACCTACTGGGCTCCATAGCTATCAATGCAGTCAGTCAGGTGATGATACAGCTTGTTGAGTGGAAGGTTTCCTAGACTGGAGTCTGAACAGACAGGAGGGAGTTTTCCTCTGATGAAATGAACAGTCACATGTCCGAGACCAAAGAAAGCTTTCAAATTGGATGACCAGTTGTGGTTTGATCTGGAGTAGGATGAGCTCCACCAGATCTACTTACCCAAGACATACTACACATGAATGAATACCACTTTGGCTTTCAACCCAGATATATAGAGGGAACTGGTCAGGTGTTCAGTTGTGCAGCAACCTTAAGATACTATCTTGCTCATAAAAACTTTGGAATTTGATATTTTGAAATTCCAGTGCTTAATATGTTGAAGCATCTATTGTAATAATTTTACAATAAGCATTAGGAATGTATTAAATGGGGTGAAATGCAAATTCCTCAAACTAAGTCCTGATCAATGTAGATGATGTCAATATTACAATATTCTCATATCATTTGCTAAGCTTTGATTAATCTGACACACAGCCAAAAGAATAAAGCACACTGTAAAGATTAAACTCACTCCATACCAGACACATTTTTTCATATATTAAGAAGTAATGTTTGAGAGGATAGTGTTTTAATAATGCTAACTTATAATTTGATATTTAGTCAATGTCTATAAATGCATATCCCCGGTCTTTTGATCAGGAGTAGGGGTTTATCCTTTTTTTCCTGTTTAGGATTGGGTTTCTGCTTTTTTTTTTCATGCTCTTTCACTCCCAATAGCCTGATGCATCTTAGTGGCATTATCACCCTGCTCAGGGTGAATTGATTCAATTTATTATATATATATATATGAAGAAATATAGTTTTAAGGTGTATTATATTTATGGGATAAAGTGCTCAATATCAGAGATAGAGCGTATGTAAATACAAAAGCGAACATTGAAGTCAACACTCGGAGGCGATGTGCTGTTTCATGCTGGACACAATTGTCAGGCAGCCTGACAATTGTGTCCAGCATGAAACAGCACATCGCCTCCGAGTATTGACTTCAATGTTTATATATATATATATATAAATGTGTGCATGTGTGTGGGTGTATATATTATGAAACGATATTTTTTTAATTCAGATATACATTTAATAGACAAAAGCACAAAGACATTACTTACCTGTGATTCGGGGAGCTGGAGTAAATGAATTGTATTCTATTTCCCATAAATCCTCAATTTCTGTTGTAGTTTTCCTTGCTGTTTCTTCTTTCAAGTCACTGTCATCATGCTTCTTGGCAGCAATTTTCCTAAAATATATTTACATTATTTCAGAAATAGAAAAAAATGGTTTAATATTTTTCCTTTTCATGTTAGTCTGCTAACATTTACACTATTTAAGTAGGATGTAAATTGAAAACAATATTTCAATTTCTAATATTAGCTAAATACTCATCTTACGAACAGAGAAAAAGTTATCTAAGTTCTCTCACCTCACTAAACATTTTTAGCAAGCAATCTATTTTGTAAACATCTTTTTGTCATTATGCTAAATCTACTTGAATTTCCTACTCTGGACATAGCTACATTGAACTGGCCATGAGAGAAACATCTGAATAATAATAATTAATTCAAGCTTAGTATTTTTCATTTGTTTAAATAATTTAGGTGCAGTTGTAAGAAAATCTAATGAAACAGATTATTTTAACTTATTTACATAATTTCATAACATTTTTTCAGTTGCATTTGCATTAATTATATTTGTATTTGTATTAATTTGTTGTAATGGGAATAGCAGATGGCAACAATGCTTATTCTGAATGCTGTATGTTTTATAACTTATGAATAAATTTTAACAAGACAGACAAATTCTTTCTATACAAAAAATGAATTTAAAAATAAACCTTTATCAATATAAACATTGCTTATATATGTTGTTATACTATGAATACCTATGTAGAAAAATGATACTGTTTTATCTCAATCTCAAGTGTTTCTATTTAATAGCCAGGTGGTCTCTTTTGAAGTTTAGTTTTCTTAGTGGCATCCACTTTAACCAAAGGGGAATGGGAAGTAAAAGAGTGGATGAGGGTTTTTTGGAGATCAAGTAGCAACAAAACTAGAAATAGGATATATCCTGGTCTATAATGGCAAATTTTAACACTTATTAAGTATAAATAACACAAAAGAAGTATTTATTAAAAATTTAAAAATTGCTTTGCAAATTAAATCTTACTGCTAATATTGTAAACACCATTTGTTATTAATATATATAAAAGGCTGGTAAACATTCCTCAGGCGTTAACAATGCAGGCTGTTTTGTTCTACTGCCATACAAATAAAATTTTGCCCTATATGAATTAATAAAAAATGAATATATAGTAAGATATTCTATGACTTTATGACTTGGTAACTGGTATGGAAAGCCAATCCTCATATATGTTAGTTCCACTATCATTGATCTGTACCTTGTAAATACAATCTTAGTTTATGTAGCTATTTGCATCACACTGAGACAGCAGATTTTATGACTATCGTAACTGCTTGACAATCCGTAGTAAAATTTTAAAAATAAATGGAGTTGGATCCCATAAGACCACTGTTTGATATGACAATGTTTTATATATAAGTTTATAGTTTTTATATTTAGAAATATAGTGCAGCAGTCTGCATTTTAATTAATAGCAAGAAAATAACTTTGTGGAGGAAAGTCTTTTAGCTTGAAGTAAATAGATTTAATGATTCCTGTTATCTATTTAGTGACTTCTGCACCACACACATTCTTATTTCCTGGCAGTTACAATGCTGAAAATCCTTGGATGAAAGTGCATTTGTGGGTAAGTCCCCAAACTATTCTCTTTTAATATGATTTCATATATGTGCTTGGTTTCACTGTGTGAATTTGTTTCATTTTAAGAAAGTACCAATGCATTCTTCTGAAGAGGTGTTGGTTGAAAAGGGTCATTTAAAGAATACTTTTTGTATATTTAAGGTTATATATATATAATGTCAATTCAGCTGGGTGGCTCATTGTGATGTAATGGGTAAAAGTTAGTCTTATGTATTATAACTGAATAAGGAATTTTTGAACCTTACAGATTGCTCCATATTTGTGGCCTTGTACAAAACCTAACCTACACTTAATAAACAATTAGCCATCATAGCATGTTGATCATTATTAATGAATAGTGAGTTCAATACTCACCAAATGCCAAAACAAAACTACATTTATTAAATACTTACAAGGGTTGCTCTGAAAGTAATACCTCCTATTTTATTATATTTGTCCATGACATCAGAAGCTGATGCCAGTTGCATGGCAGTAGAACTTGCCAATAACCTATAGTCATTGCCCTTCTACTGATAGCAGCAATCTGGCAAAATGGTGTATGACAGGAAAGTGCATAAAAAATGCACTCATTGACATTCATTAACACTTGCCAAACATTTACAGAGAATAAACAGTGAATGCAAGTACAGTTAGGCAGTGGGTTGGTTGAATATTTTGAATACAATTTTATGGCTTCAACTACAAATAAAATATATTGTTGATCATTTTGCTAGAAAATGTATTGTTGGTAATTCTATTAGAAAAATGTATTGCTGGTATTTTTATACTTTCATAGTGTTTTGTTTATGTTTGGATGTTCACCATTTACCTATAGCTGGGATCCTAACTGGTGCTGTCACTCCAGGTCAGGGTAGACCTGGGAACAACAGTAATACATTGGTTAGGCAGTGAGTAATGTGTTTCAGATGTGGTGACAGCAATGTATGTAACAGAATATAATCTGGATGCTGCTGCACAGCTCTTAACCCACAAAATGAATGAGAAATGCATAGCCAGTCATGATGACTACATGGGGAAAAATAGTGTTTTCTAACTGAAAATTTGCTCTATGTAATGCTGTTATTGTGCATCTATATCTGTTGTAGAAATAAATAGGATGTATTTATTTTGGAGCATCATTTGTATTTACAATCCATTGAATATGTTGTGTACAAAGCAAATAAAAAAGGTACTTACTTGTCTTCCTGAAATCTCAGTTCATGGTCAGATAACAAACTATTTTCAATCTCCAATTGGTTCATAAAATTCAAATATTTATTTTCAATTTCATTAAGATTAGCAGAAATTTGTGGTAGCCTTTCTAGGCAGACAGCACTGAACAAGTGCCATTTCTTTGAGTGATCATCTGTAAAAATATTTTGGTTGCTTACTGACATCAATCTGCCACAGATTCCAAATGGTTGGTTGACTGTAATAAAAGATTTTTACATGGTTATTAGCTGTATATTAATTCATAAATTGAATATTATTTGGTTCACAAAAAGGGGATCATGTAAATAAGCAATTAGCAAATTTTATATTGGTACAGAATGTTTGACAAGAGACAGGGAAAATTAAGCAAAAAATACATGAAAGGAGATAAAGTTACAGCTGATTCATGTTCAAATTCTCATCATTAGGGTATAGTTTTTTTTCCATCCTAAATTAAATACAAGACATAGATATTTGCTAAGTTTAGTTTAACCTAGCAACAATGGCAGAATATCTTATAAGAATGAAAGTCACTTCATAACTAACCAGTTTAGTGAAACCAGCTTACTAACAATCACTCTATACCAATCTAAGCAATCCTAAAGAATGTTTATCTATATTACTTAATGGAATAAGATAAGAATAAATCACTTATTTATATTATTTAAAGGATTTAAAAAGAATAGATATCTCATGTATATTACTTAAGGGGTTAATAAAAGAATAGATCCCTTACCGACATAAGGGGTTGAGAACAGTTATTGTGAAATTTAATAATAAGTATGAGTAGTTAGTGTAATGGATATCAGCATGGAATTGGCAAGCCAAATTAAAATTCCAAGCTAGTTTGTTGCATTCACTTTCACATTCACCTTTGATGGAAAAGGTATGATTCTAGCTCTTCTCATAAATTGCAGCATATATTGGGTTCTCCAGCCTTAGGTAGTAACCAGTCTAAGAAAGAAAACTCTGAATTCAAACAATAGAGAAGGCAATAGAAAAGCACTCCACTATATTTCCCGAAAAATACCTGGCAATTCACAGATAATAAAGAAAAGGGAACTGTGGAAAGTTATGATCACCTATGTCCTGAAGGAATGTCAGATGGCATTTTTTTAAAAATTGAAACTTACAATGTTTCCAAGTAGAGAAAACTTATTTGCTTTGAAACTCAGTCCTGGTCTTGAACACTGACTGCTAGCCTAATGGCATTAGGCCTAGGGGAAAGTCTGCTACTACACCTCAAGTGCAACAACACAGATTCATTCTGCATTATTTACTGAGCTTAGCTTAGTGAGGCACAACTTTACAAGAATCAATTGAGGTGATAGATTTTACATTTATGTCAATTTTTGTTGAAGTATATCATATGGAATCCTTCACATTTGCCTGTCACCCCTACGGGAAGATGTACTCTTCCCCAAATAAACCTTTAACCAATCCTCACTTTACTTTTCCAAACTCAATCCCCCACTGGTTAAAAGGACACTAAAATGTAGCAAAGTTGAGAGAAACCTTTTTCTCTGCGCAGGTCTCTGGAGCCTATTTGGAAACCTGAAAATCTATAAAAAAGAATTACTCAACTTAATTCAAGTTAGTCAGACACTGAGTTTCGAGAGATACCAGAGACCCCACGCGTGCCAACACACTGACTCAATAACCACTACCAACCTCTCAACAAAACTCGCACAACTATTGCCGCGTGAAGAAGCTTAACTTACAATTTACTAAAAAAAGTTACATGTCACTACAAAACAGTAATTGTACATTCAATCAACTTTAGCCTAACATAACTTAAATCAACACAAGCAGTTGTCACACACATACACACTATCACTTGAACTTACACAATTGACAATTTTCCTTGCAGATATCAAACTCAGAGTCTGTCTATATTTCTGAGATGAGGTATTATGTACATTATTTACATTATTCGGACTATTGTCCTCATCGCCATATTTATCACAACATTTTGGCCATTGTATGCTCCGGCCTTCTTCAGGTGGTTGGAATTTCAAACTAAACCCTTTATTTCGCTGCCATGTTTGATGGATATCAGTTATCTTTCTATCACTGGATAATTTCCCTCTGAAAGTTCTCCACTGCCTTAACCTTTTTTATTGAACTCACACTCTTTGGGTCCTGTCACTGGATCTAACCAAAGCCTTTATCCACTGTGCCATATGTCCTTGAGGACATCTGGGTATGAATTTCTGGGTATTATAAACCTAATGTCTTCAGCAACCATTTTTACCAGTGCTCATATTGCAATTTTGCTGTTATCATTACATGTTTTTACCAGAGCTCATATTGCAACTTTGTTGTTATCATTGCTTTTCTCTGGCACTCCTTATTACTGGTTCCCATATTGTATTTATTTCTATGTTTGGTCAGCTCAGGAGATTTTTACAAATTTTCCAATGGTGTTCCTTGTCTATGATCTCAACATGATCCCACAGAGGGCAGTGATCTTCCTTCTCTCTCCATATGTGGTCAGCCACACCTGATTTTTCTACTTCCCCTTGTGTTACAGCTTTCTGGTGTTCTTGAAGCCTTACCTTGAAGAGGCGGCCTGTCTCTACGGGATAGCGTACACACAGTTTTTAGTCATGTTCTCCTCTATGGGGGGTCTTACTCGGGAGAGATATCTGCGAAGTGTCATCAAGCTTTTAAAGGTTGTCCTGATGTTATATGGACCACAGATCCTTTCTATTTTCTCTGATAACCCCTTCACATATAGCGATAAAGATGAGGACAATAGTCCGAATAATGTAAATAAGATATCAAACTATCTTAATTCCACATACAAACTTAAACTATCAATCTTTACACACTAAATTTTTGCATAGACAATCTTTGTAACCTCATCTCACTTGCCACATTTAACAAGCAACTTATTATCACTTTGTGTATGTCATATATATATATATATATATATATATATATATAAATTCACGTTATTGTTGAAATCTCTAGTGACGTTGTTTTCAGTAATTTCTTGAAGTTGAATTGTCTATTTATTTTTGATGATTTATTTGTTGTGGATAAAATGCATTACGATCACGCACATTCTTGGCCTTCACAAAAAATCACCTGATACACATCTTACTCAGCATAGATTCCGCAACAATCGAAAATAGTTTTAATTATTATTAAGTGAAGTAATACTTAATTTAAGTTAAAAATCAGTAGTTTACTTTTTTAATGTCATATCTCTTCTTCAGAATTTAGGCATTCAGGACTCTCCAATCTCCATGGATTCCGTTTTCTTTATTTTCTGTCTGTTCAAAAATTAACTAAAAAACATAGGAAATCTTCGATATTTCTTTTTGAGGTGTGTGTGTTTGTAGGGAGGGGTGAATAGAATGATCAATCAGGGAAAATAGTAAAAAGTACCAATATTTCAGCTAAGCAACTATTTCTCTACTTTTCAAAGTCTAAATTCAGGAAATTCTGTTAATTTGGAAATTAAATTAAATCTGACAATCTTTTTTTTTTATTTAAAAATGTCAAGGTCAAGATTTTCATTGTTGCAAAAATCATTACTTACCCGAAATTTTTGCTGGGCATAACCGTGAAACTGATGATATAAAACTAACAAATTTTTGCATCATATCTAAAGATATGATTTTATAATAAACATTCAGTAACTTTGTTGCTGTAAGAGACGCCGGTCACACTGATGAAAAAAAAAGCAACAACCCTTGATTTACTGTTTTTTATAAACTGACAGTTGATTGGCTAAAAATTGCCAAACATCAATTGAAACATCAATTTTCATTTGTTACATTCAGCAACCGGTGTTCTTTATATTGTGCACCTTTTATTTATTGCGATATTCATCAGATTGGTGTGGAAATGCATTCATCTAAAAAGAGCTATGATTTTTAACTAAAAATAATGCATTATTTGGGCTGTTAAAACGACAATTCGAACCTTGAATCTACAGAAAATACCCAGTTTTTGTAGCTGCTGGTCTTCTGACAATAATTCAATTCGGTTGTTTTGTGGATTTTATGTATTCTGCAGTGCCAGATATGAGTATAAAAAAAATCTTGTCAAGACTAAATTGATAGATTAACGTAAAATAATCCGCTTTCACTCTTTTTTGTTCCGTTTTTTTACTTTTAAAATTTATATATTGTCAAAAGTTACTTCCCTTTATCTGTACATATTTTTTGGCTTCAATGCAATTTGGTTGTTTTTTTTTTTAAATCTTTGATATTTTTTTGTCATGCATTATATTATAAATATATTTTAAAAGATTTTTAAAGAATTTTAAAACTTTTGTGATAATGAAAAGTAAACATAACAAATTTAATTGAAATAAAAGATATTTTTGCGATTTTCTGTGTAGTAGTGTGAAGTGTGGCTTGTAGAGAAATTCGATAAAAAAAAATTGTTTTCACTTACAAATTGTAAATGAACGTGCTGTTGAGAATAGGAAATTTCAATTTTTGTTTTTCCAAAACTTATTATTTTTTTTATTTTTAATCCAATGCTGCTGTAAGAGACGCCGAAATTAACACGATATGAGATAGGTTAAATAATTTTGTAACATTGGGCAATTTCATTATTGGTTATCTGATATTAAAAAATATGACAAAAGTTGTTTTTAATTATTTATTTATTGTTGTTTAAGAACAAAAACATACCATTTTTCTTCTGATTTTTTTTTTTTTTTTTTTTTTTTTATCTTTCTTTGAACTGAACCTCATTTCATTTTCAGGGAATAATACACAATTTTCACAGAAGTACAATCCTGACCAAAAGTTTTAAGACAATCTAGCAAAAATTAATATTTTTCTATTATTGCAGGATATTGTATTCAACTTAAGCAAACTACAATTAAGCAATATTACATTATCCGCAAGTTTGTAACATAGTCTTGGCTAGTTTAAAAGCTGTGCATTTGTTCTCTAAACTTTAAAACCTAAAGGTAATTTTCGATTAAAATGGGCAAAAATCGTCACTTTCTGACATTCAAAGAACATTACATGAAAGGGTTGCCCAGGGTGTGAAATAATCCAAATGGGTTGTAGCAAGCCCACAAATCACAATGCTATATAGGTATGCATTGTGTCCAATAAATATAATTTCTATTTGAAATACACCAGAGTATTTTGCTTACTACAAATAGTAAATTTAATCATTTAGCTTTCAATTAAAACTAAAAAGAAAGCTTCAAGAATGCTTTTTCATTTGTAAAAATTCATTTTAAACCTTAGGTATCGAAAATTAGTGGAGGTACCTATATAGCCATATACCAAGCCAATGGCTCCTGTTCTGACAGAAAAGAAAAGTAGATGTCCCAGAAAAAACAACCCTTAGATATAACCATATCATCAAATCCATGTTTTACAGTCTCCAAAAAGTTAACACAAAAAAATTCAAGCTGAACTGCTTCTTAGAGGTACAGATGTAAGTCATACAGTTGTTTCTTGCAGATTGGTTAATTTCAACTAAGATCCTGCAAACCTGACCAAAAGCAAAAACTATGGAAATAAAAATGAAGTGCCTGACATTTGCCAGAAAGCAAGAACCTTGGACAGAGGAGGAATTGGGAAATGTCATGTTCTCTGATGAATCCACACAGCAGCACTTTGTTGTGTGCCAGTATTATTTCAGAAGGCATCTGGGAAAAAGGATATGATATAAAATATACCATACAAACTATGAAACACTTTCCCAATTAGACAGATGTTTTGGGGTGTAATTTCAAAATTTGGAACACTTTGTTTATATTTTCTGTACCCTGAAACAATCATGAATGGTCAAAAGTATTTGGAATTGTTACAGGATAAACTAGTGATTCAATTGCACATACATGGTTGCAGCATATTTATGCATAATAGTGCTTCATACCACAAAGCAAAGAAAGTGCAAGAATATCTTTAAAAGGTCAAGGTCACTACATCAGAATGACCTGACACCATCCCTTATCTCAATCCCATAGACAATCTTTTTAGAAAAACAAGTTTCTCAAGTCTTTTATTGTTCCTTCCAGTATTTATGGGGGTTTCATTCCTAACCTTTTATTTGAAGTAGTGTGGAATGTTAGCATCTTGATTATGTCATTATTTTCTCTTTGAGTTACATGTGCTATCCATTTTAGTTGTTGCTGCTGTTGGTAGTTCTCAAGTGATGTAGTTTCAGTTATTTGGTACAATTCTTTGTGATTCTGTAGTATCAGTGCACAATGTTCAAGAAAGATGATCTTTGCTAAGACCCTCAAGCTTTACTTGTTCAAAGCTTCTTTTTATCATTGATCTTAGGAAGTGGTTGTATACAGCTGACAGTTTAGGTATTTCTGAACAGGTTTGGCACCAGGCATGGCATCCATATGAAAGTCTCAATCTGATAAGGCTATTTAAGGACGTAAATCAAGTTTTCATGTTGATGCTTTGGTTTCGTAGCAATTTGCAGGGTTGGACGAAACTGTCTCTGGCACAGCCTATTCTATGTTCAAATTCTTTTTCTCCTGTATTTAATTTGTTATGGCTGATCCCTATGCCAATGTATCTGAAGTGTTTAGTATTTACAAACTTCATATCCTGGATTTTTATGATGGATTCAGGGTAGGTACCATCATTGCTTTCATTCCAATTCCAGATCATAGTTTCTGTTTTGGAAAGGTTTGAATCCCATTTCTTGGAACACTTGATATAGGATGCTGATTTTCTGTACAACTATGAATACCTATGTCATCAGGATAGCACCCTCTCATCATCAGTATATTGTCCTTGGGAGGGAAAGCAGAATTATTGCCTTCTAGTAGGTTCATTTGAACATGTGAACTTGTCAAGGATATCTGGACCACAGATTTCAGTAGAATATTGTAATTCTCATAATCAACATGCCTCATTGAAGCAGTTATCAAGGTTAAAGTTGGCCATACAAAATACTAATTTATATTGGAATAAATAGAAAATAAACTGTATTTAATAAATTTGATGCATTTAAATGAATACTGTCTTTTATTTTTATGCTAGAGATTTTTAAGAAATGGGTGATCTCAGATTTTGGCCATGACTGTAAAGTCCTAAGTCTTTTCTTTTCATTTGTCAGTCTTGTATTATACATAGAACTCAAGTGGTAAAAGTTACAGCAGAGAACTGAAGGATAAGGTCTTAATCTCTTATTTTGTCCTTGTTGCAAAACTCGTTACCACAGCTACTTAATTTTAATTATCTTTTTTCTTTCATAAAAATGTTAATAATTTTGCTCATTCATTATTGTGAAGATAACAATTTTCCTGCATTGAAAACAACTTCTAACAGAAAGATTATTTTGTGATGAATAAATTGACAATCCTTTTTACCCTCAACTCATCTTGTATATATTTAAAGAAAGACATCATTCATTACTCATCTGCCAAACATTTTTTAAATATTTAATATTGTTAGGACTCCAGTTTTTGACTTCACTAGATCTTGAGCTATTTCCTATGTATTTCCTTTTTAACTGTCCAGCATTATTCAGTTGGTGTGTATGTCTCAGTTCCTTTCAGAGTGCATATTGCCACAATGTCACTAACAACTGTTCTAAGTTTAAAAGCATTTTCTCAGCTGTGCCTCAATCTCAATGACTGTGCACTCATCATAATTTTGTTAGTGTTAGTTATTATTAAGATTTAAACTCATTATTGTTATCATCAAATACTTGCATAAAAAACAAGTTATTTTCAAATAAAATCAAAGAATAGAAATCTGTTGTCTCACACACTTTTTCAGCAAAAATAATGTTTATTATGTATTTGCCCTTTATTGTAGTTTATACCTTAAATCTTTTCATAATAATTTGTAATAAAATTATACTATAATTATTGTATATTAATACCAGATCCCAATTAGGGTAGAAGTATGTACTTAGCTCCAGGTATCATCCCTCCAGGCAGTACTATTTCTATTACAATTAAGGAGGGTCAAGATCAGTACCTGATGTCTGTAGTGTCTCAAAAATGCCTAGAGAGTTGAATAAATTTTGTCTTCACTTCCATGTATAGATAGGATTCTCACTTTAAACAAGGCCCTTGATCATATTAAATTTAAGTGTGCATGCTGATAACTACATTGAGGAATTTAAAATGAATTTATTTACAACAATAAAAAATCTCTAGGAAAGTGTGTAAGGACCCCAGACAGGTAGCCTTATAGTAATATTAACATTCTCTGTGCAAACAACATATTTCCTATCAGATTCCAATATATAGTGACAAGAAGAAGGTTTAGCAATGGGATCACCATTAACTCCAGTAATGATAAACATATAAATAGAATGCTTTGAGGAAATTGCTATAGCAATGTCAGCAGTAAAGTCAACCACATAACTTATATATATAGATGACATGTTTGTACTCTGGCCTCACCAGGAAGATGTGCAAGCACTGCTGGATCACATGAACTTGATAATACCTTATATAGAATTCACAATGGACAAACAAGTAGAAAATCAACTGGCTTTCCTGGATGTTTTAATAACCTGCACTGAGTATGGGTCTCAAAACATCTGTGTATCTTATGCCAAAATTCACCAGACAATACCTCATTAACTATAAACTGTCAAAAAAGGGGGCATTTGTTGCCTATAACATGTGGCCAAACTCATGTAGCAACCTAGATATATACTATAAGAAGAGGTAATCAACATACCTGCAAGCATATCAACTTGTATGAGCAGGGAAAGAAGAGTTATGGTCAACAATTAAAAAAGCTGTCATTGTCTACAGGTGTAGATCTGAAAAGATTCAAAGAATCTGCACTTTATATGACTTCAAAATGGTATTCAAAAGTAGTTCAGCCTTTTGGAAATATCTTTCTTTACACACCCCATAACAAAACCTGGACAAGAATTATCTGTATTCTATCCCATACAATTATAGCAAGGAATACAAGGGTAAGACCAACACACATTAAAAATATAGGTGAAGGATCTTGAAAGGTTGTCATTCATGGAGAGGCACTGAAATCAATCATAGCTGATCATGTATAGAAGGAAAAGTATTATCAACCCTCTGCACCTCTCCCTCACCATGGTTCTTTTGTATCCTTGAGTTTGGCCTAGTGGATTAAAGCATTACTCCAAATATATCTGGTTCTCTAACAGTTGTAAGTTTTGGGGTGGGTTGTATGAAAAAAATGATATACTCTGGTTCAGTGAAAAACATGAACAAGCAATACAAAGGTGAATAGACTAAACAGTATGAACTCAGATGAGATATCATCTAAGCATGGGAAGCGGGATGAAAGCAATTAATCCCTTGTGGATAAAGTAAAGGGTTCAGTTCAAATTTCTGAGAAGGTTACCAAGTACAACAGTCACCTGAAGAAGCTCAGAGGGTACAACAGCCCAAATATTGTGAGTGTAACAACTATATACCAAGATGATTAGTACACAGGTGAATTTAAAGATATATTAGGTTGGTGCAAAAATAATATCGTTTTTTGACGTTAAAGAATACATCAAACAATGATATTATTTTTGCACCAACCTAATATAATAATACTAGAGAATTATTTCTTTTAAAATCCTCTCATCTCCTTAATATATTTAACACAAATTTCATTATTTTCAAATCCTTTCAATATTCAACATTTTACCAACAAAACTTATTGTAACTGTGATACTGTATTCATTTATAAACAAGGAGTTGAGAAATAATTTTTTGCTGGTTCAAAGAGAAGTAAATCTGTTCAGTTCAAGTAAAATTTCATTTTCTCAACACTAAATTATGAAATCTGATCAATTAAACTAACTTTAAAGCACCAAACTTGGAGAGATAGGGAAACAAGTATCAAAAATGTTTCTCTTTCATTTCTGAATATTGTTTTTTTTTTCTCTAAAAACCACCAACTCTTCTTCAAGCACTGTGGAACCAAATGTAACCTCTATAGTGACACTGACTTTGAATTGTTTTAATTTGGCTATAACAGTTTTACAAATAAAATGTCTTTTTGATACTGTTTACAGTAATGTTCTCACTTAATATTTTTGTCATTTTGATAGTGGTATGCAAAAGAGCAAGTCAGGTCATTGACATTTGGCAGTTGATTCAAATATGTGAACAGATACAAATATGAATTCTAATAAATCAAGAATCTTCACACCATAAGCAGTGCAGTTGATAAGCATATATAAATAATTTGATCTTCTAATAGAAAAAATGCATGAATGACCATTTTTACATATCCTATCTAACAAAATAAAATTTAGCAAGATGGAGGTGAAATTGTAATTTCTAGATTTTACGTGATATGATTAGGTCTTATAATAGAAATACACACTTAACTAATCCTTCTTGGTGCCAAACTGCTGAGTCAGTCTATCAAAATGATCAATGCTATTTAATCATGCTCAATTTTTACACAAGTTTTTGTAAAATTATATTGGAACAGCTCTGGAATCTTGACCAAGCGACATGTATCAAATTGAATGCAAAGCTCAGTAAATCTGCTACTAAGACCCACAAAATATTTCATCAGGCTTTTGATATACATTCTTTTTGTCAAAGAGATGATTTAAAGTCAGTTAAGAACTGGTTGATAAGTGTTTGAGGGTGACCATTCACCAGCAAAACAACAGAAAATGTTGAAAACATTTATGAAATCAATGATGAGAACTTCTTTTAAACATTTCACTCCAAGCAAGATAATAAAGTCACTAAGATGCAAAGAGTTACTGAATGTGAAAGAATATGAGAAAAAGAAAACATTATTGAGAGAGAACAATAAAAGAACAGTAATTAAGAAGTCAGAAGATAACAATTGACATTGCATTTAAATTTTTGAAGATTGAAGCTGACTGGAAACTGAAAATCCAGAAGAGAATTCCACAAGTGAGAAGTGCAATTTCCTGTCCTTTGTAGTAAATAGTAAAATAAATTTTGTCTTTTTTTTTTATCTCTCTTCAACCTTGTTCTGTCATCCATTTACTCCAGCTCACTGGGTAGGTTATGTGTTGGTCTTCTCTGTCCCTCTTGCCTTCAATCTAAATCACTCTACTATCAATCCCAATAAAATTTACGGCTTTTTAACAATCAAATTATGAAAGATAATGGCATGAAGGGGGTTAAGTATACTGGAATTAACTCCTCATTCTGGTAAAGAAGGCCATGTGCAACTAATCTAGTACTGTGCTTAAATTTGTAACATCTATATACCAAAAAGTAAAGTTCATGAGAAGGATTACCATAAAAATATTAATAGAAAGACAGAAAATCTATGTTATGACAGTGGGAAAGTGAGTGATGTTGAGATGGTAGGTCAGGACCAATAACATGGCAAAATTGGGAATTTACATAAAAGAATATATAAACACAAAAGGGATATTTAACAAAACAATACGCTGAATGCATTAGTTATTCATTGTAATAAGTCTGGCCATAATTTTAATTTCAAGAATTAAATTGATTAAAAATGAAAATAATTTATTCAGGCAAAAATATATAGGAAGAGCACTAATTTCTGAATCTTTCATGGTAAATTTACATTCAGGATTATACAGTATATCAACTTTCTTAACAAAACTCCTATTAAATTGTGATAAAAACAAAAACAAACATTAGAAATCTGGATGAGGTTGACTAGGTTGTGCATCTAGACACATTACATACCAAGAATTTAAAATTTAAATCTAAAGTTAATGTCCCCCCATTTCAGCATTTCTCTAGGTGTATGATTATAGCCCAGTGGTTCCCAAATGGTGCAGTTCACCTCATAGATGTGGCAGAAGAGGATAGCAGGTGAGGCAGAATGATTGAAAGAGAATCAAAGATTCAGAAACAATTTTTAAAAATTCACATGCCAGAAATAAATATGATCTTAAAATTAAAAATATTATTATGTATTACTTGTAATTGCATGCATGAGTCCCAGTATAAATAGTTATAATTAATTATTGACTGATTTTATCATTGTGATATTTTTGCATTGTATCAAGTATGAAGATATAATCAAGTAAATAGGCTCTGCAAACTGGAGGAGAGAGTTATTAATGATAATGATCTGACTTCAAATCCGCGTTTATCTCCCTTTGACCAGCTCTCTGTTTTTTATTTTTAAATGTACTTTTTATCACATAAAATTTGGTGAGACGTGAACAAATTCCCATTCCGAAAATACAACCCAGAGAAAAAACGTTTGAGAACCAATGTTATAACTGATGTTTGATATTGCTTAAATTTTTTTCCCATTTTATTTTTTCTTTACTTGTTCTGAAAAAAAAAGCCAAATATTTGTGAAATACTGCAGCAGCTTGGAGAACCTTGTAATTAGGGCTTTCAGAACAGATATTTTAACTTATTCCACGTGTTGTTCAGACTATTAACTCATTTTTTGTGGTGTTTAGCACAATATTGCAGATCATCCATTTTATAATTTTCTTCAGGTGTAAAATCTCTAAAGAAAGAAAAGAGTTTCTTTTCTTTAGGAATTGGTAGCAAACAGAAATGAAAAGAAACAATGGCTAATATGTGGACCAGCTCAACTCTTTCCCAGCAATGCAAGCTATATAAACAAATGAATTCTCAGCAATAAATGTAAAAAAAAATATATTCCTGTATATTCATATATAGGAATGCTTTTTAATTTGCTCTTTACTGAGCAATGAAATCCACATCCTGCTAAAATCCCATGATCTTTCCTATCTGATTTGTAGTTTCCTATTAAATTAAAACATTAGTAATATATATATATATATATATATATATATATATATATATATATATATATATATATATATATAAATCCACTAAATGTATAAATCCATTAGTAAAATTATATATATATATATAAATCCACATTCTGCTAAAATCCCATGTTCTTCCTTATCTGATTTGTACTTTCCTATTAAATTAAAACATTTTTATATATATATATATATATATATATATATATATATATATATATATATATATATATATATATATATATATATATATATATATATATATATATATATGGTGGAGTAATTGATAGCATCTTGGATTGAGGAATCGGAGAGCCAAGTTCAAATTCCAGTCGAATCCATTAAAATGACTTGCATGCTAATACCCTTGGGAAAGGTATAAATCCTCTTCTTCTCCCTCCAGCTATGGGTAAATAGCATGACAGACTGGGTTCCATAGCCTTGGATGGCTAGGAGAAGGACAACTCTGAATTCTAAACCTGCAGAGGGTTGTTTGGGGACCTTGTGGCATGTAGTGCACCAGGTGTCTGTATTTGGCCCTTCAAAAAGTGTGGATGGTTCTGCACAAAACCTTTACCACTATAATCAAATCTCATGTGCTGGTGTCAGGCTGTCAGTTCCTAGGAACTTTTCTGCTTGACCCTCATACATCGAATTCAACAGGAGAGTCGACCATATGTAAAATACATTGAAGCAGTTGTAGGTTGACCACAGCCAAGATTATAGAGTCATTTTGTCTTGTTGATGACTGCATTGCATGTGCTATGCAACGGCTACATATGGTTTCAAATTTAGAGTTGACCTTCTCTTAGACTGGTTGCCAACCACAGCTAGAGAGCCCAGTTTACTGGGCTATTTAACCCATAGCTGCAGACAGGAAGAAAAAAATTGTTTAGCTGGCAGACCCTTTTATGGTGGTGGGATTACCCCCTGTATCGGAAATGCAGGTGGTGTATTCTGTGCTCTGCTGAAGGGGCACAGTTTATTAGTACAGTGTAACCCGGATATAAGAGAGTTATCGGGACCAGAGAAGAAGTCTCTTATATCCGGGTTTGGTCTATTTTGTTTAGGTAAGTATGGCTCTAATTTGGGACCAGATAAAATCTCTCTTATATCCGGGTTTCTCTTATATCCGGGTTACACTGTATATTAGTTTCTTCTTTCTTAAATGTGAGTATTATTATTTTTCTGATATAATAAAATCTATTATTATGAAAGTGGATAAAGATTGACTTGTTTGTTTATGGCTTATCAACCTTTTGTAGGTTATTTAAAGCCGACGTCAAGTCTGGTTGTCCAATGTATTTCCATCTGCTGTTTGCACACAGCGTGCAGAATTTCTGTTGGAGTTTGTAAATTTGGCTGTTACTTATCTGTTTTATTGTTTATTGTAAATGGTCTGGTTCTGATTTCAACAGAATGTTCATGTGGTAAAGTTCCAGTTAAACTTCTTTTGTCTTTTTTGAAAGCTAATCTTTTCATTTCTCTACGTTCTTCAGCAGATCACCCTAAGAAATGGGGACTTTTTATAAAATAACCCACTTAGTGTATTAGTTGTTTGAATCTTACAATAGTTTTGAATTAAAGAATGCAATTTTGATTAAAAGAAAAATAATTTGTTAAGGCTAAAATGTATAGAAAGTACAATGATTTAAAAGTATTCCACAGTCAGTTTGTATCCACGTTCATACTACATTTCATCTTTCTTAGCAAATCTACTGCTATCACTCTTCATGGTTCAAAAGTGAAAGTATTTATTTTATCACTTAACCCCAAGAAAATAAAGTCACTAGGATGCAAGAGATTACTGAGCATTAGAGAATATGAGAAAAACTAATATTAAAGAAAAAGAACAGTAAAGGAATAACAATTAAGAAAACAGAAGATAATGATTGACATTGAATTTAAATTTTTAAAGATCAAAGTGAATTGGAAAGCTATTAGGTTGGTGCAAAAATAATATCGTTTTTTGGTGTATTTTTTAACGTCAAAAAACGATATTATTTTTGCACCAACCTAATAGAAGCCAGAAGAGAGTTCCACAAGTGAGAAACACAATAGAAGAAACTGTTAGCATAGAACTTGCAGTTACATCTACTCATTTCAACTATACATTGATGAGACTTTGCTGCCACTCTAGTACTGTGCTTAAATTTATAATGTCTATGGACGATAGAGGAAAGTTCATCATAAAATTACCATGAGATTATTTATAGAACAGATACAGGGAAGCTACATTACAGTGGTGGGAAAGGGACAGAAGCCAAGATATGATTGTTATAATATGGGGAAGATTGTAATGAAATGTTCTCAAGTTGGACTGGACAGAATGTTTTCCTGTGAACATACTTGTATCTGATTGGTGACAAAAAAAATTTGTGGTTGAACCCTAGCATCTGTTTTCCTTTATATTCAATTCATAAATTCAACTTGTTTCACCAAATCAGGCTTCACTCACCTGCTGACCATCTATAAACCCTGGCACTCAGACAAACAGAAATGGCAGGAAGTGACATCTCAGTAGCAGTGAGTAGTCTTTGTTCAACTATTCATCAGTGAGTAAGATGGATGGCATTTGAGAAGCTTTATTGATTACAAGCTCATAAAAGCAACATGAAATTCAAGAGGCAATGGACAAGGCTTTGTTCTGTTCTGAGCTTAGTAATTATCACAAAGTAATGAACAGTAAAAAGAAAAACAAATGATTCTGTTCTTTCAACTCATAGTAAATTTTCCTAGTGTAATCATTTCAAAGATTGTACAAAGTTTTTTTTGGTAGGTCATATCTCATGATATCAAGGAGAGTTTATTGTTCACACATTTCTTCATTTGAAGCCTGAACTTTTCTTGATTCAAACATAAATCTCAATTGACTTCACTAATGATTTTGTGCAAGGTGGAAGATGTGTGAATTTGGCCTTGTGAAAATATTTATCTCATCCCTAAAGAAAAAGAATAGCACTGTGTAAATCCCAAATTTTCATATTCCAGAAATTGTTAAGGTGATTTACAAAAATTTGTTTGTTTTTTAAAGTTCAGCTTCTTCTCATAGAGTTTTCATACTACAAAAAATATACTAGATATGGGAAGATGCCTGTTACTGCTCTGGCTTAGATTGTTACTTAGACCATTATACAAATTGCCTACTATGAAGAGTCTAACAAGATCCTTATTCTAAGATTATCCAAATCTGGTGCAAGATTAAAGAAATTTTTGGATTAAATTAATGATAGGTGTGCTTATCATCTAGTTCACACTCTTCCCCAGTCTTTTGAACAAGTGTAGAGGTTTATCCCTCATTTCCTGTTTAGGATTGGGTTTCTGGTTCCTTCTAAAATCTGCTTCAGTTCTGTACTAACATCTGCACCTGAATGTTAAAATTTTATTCACCAATTATTTATTTTATTTTACCTTTTGATTTTTTTTTTCTTCACCAATAGGAGTAGATAGGTTTGCCTATTGTTCAGTTCATATACTCCGCCTTGGTCTTTCAAACAGGAGTAGGGGTTTATCTCAATCTAAACAGGAGTTTAGATTGAGTTTCTGGTTCCTTCTAAAGTCTAATTCAACTCTATACTCTTAATTCTTGTCCTTACTTATGCTAATACAACACACAGTAACCCCCTACCTTGAGTGAATCTTGGGGCTTGTATTGAATGATATTAGTAAAAAAGAAAAAGTAGTCTATAAACTATTTGCCAACTTCCTTTTTTGAATCTGAAAACATCAAATTTGTACAATAAATTTTGCAAAGTATGTAATTTAAAACTTTTACATGATGATACAAATTCAGCCAACAAAAATGACCTAATAAATTTCTGTTCTCATTATAACAATAAAATAAAATTCAGTATAATCATCAGATTTTACCTAAGATCACCAAGAATATGCAGCCTGGATTATTTACACAAAGAGAAGAAATACATTGAAAACACTCTCAAAATTCTCCACTACCCTAATTATTTTATATTCAATGTGAAACAAAAGGCCCATGAAATATTCCAAAACAAAAAAAACAAAAAAACAAAAAAAAAAACAGCTCCTCCTGAAAAACCCAATGAATCAAAAAAAGAATTTTCCTATGAACTAAGTCTAGTCTATCACATCTACAATCAAAAAGAATCTAAGCTCAACATATTTGTTACTACTACATCCAAAACAATAAAAAAATTAGTCAATACAATAAAACCTAAGGAGGAGTTTACTCCATCACCTGTAATAACTGTCACAAAAAATACATAGGAGAAACGTCAAGGAATCTAAATAAAATATTATATTAACACAAAAGGGACATTTTAGAAAATAATCCCTAAATGGATTCAGCTGATAAAAATGAAATAATACTAAAATTCTCAGCACCCCTCATTTGTGCACATGTGTAATTGTATGAACAAAGCAAATTTATTCCAATTAAGTCCTGAAGTATGAAACTTGTCACTAGTAAACTTTTTCCACGTTGTCTTACAATTTCCCCCATATATATTTATATATAGAACATAGTTCAAAAAAGAAGAGAAAGAGAAAATTATATGTGTATACAGATAGCTCAAAGAAAGAATAAAAATATTTATGAGATTAGAATAGTGTGTCATGCACTATATAGGTGGTTGAAATAAAGAGTCAACCTACTGGGGGAAATAACCCCTGGCAGAGAGAAGTACTGTATTATCACTACTACATACCAGAGCAAAAAGAGAGAGAAAGAGAGTCTCTTGCTTTTATAGTCCTGAATACGACACCTTGTGGGTATCCTGGCAGACAAGATGGGATAATCTCCACAGTATAAATGACATTATCTTTTTTCTAAGAAAATATCTCCCAGGTTTTATATTTCCACTGACATAAAGTAGAGTGATTATAGCAAATCAATTACTAGGTCTACTGCTAGAAAAGTTGGTTCACTGTGTTGTGCCACACAACTGCACATTTATAAACCTACCATTTGTCCATGCATTGAATATTGCTGCCATATCTGGTCTGATGCTCCTACTATATATCTTGAGATTCTTTACAAAATCCAAAGAATGGTCTGTAAGGTAATTGGTCCTGACCTGGCATTTTGACTTCAGTCCCTTTCCGACCACTATGACCTGGTGTCCCCCTGTCTTTTCTACAAATATTTTCATGGAAATTGTTTTGATGAGCTTTCCTCTTTGGTGCCTTGAGTGCATAAATTTAAGCGTACTACTTGATTGACAACGAGGTCACAGTGTTTTACTGCTGAAATAGCTAGATGTAACCGTATGTTCTATTCTAATAGTTTCTTCTCTTACACTTCTCACTTGTGAAACTCTCTTCCAGTTTCTTGCTCCTACAATCTTCAAAAATTTAAAAGCAATGCCAATAATGTGTCTGTCTTCCTGAATCCTGTCCTTTTATTGTTCTCCTCACTAAAGTCTTCTCATTCTCTTTCACTCCCAGTAACCCCTTGTGTCTTAGTGGCATTATTGCTTTGCTTGGAGTGAAATGATTAAAAAAAATCTTTTAGGTATCTGGTAGGATAATGCTTACTCAAATGTTATAGTATACCAGTTCTTGTACCAAAACCTAACTACATGGTGTGGGGATATTTTAAATGTCATCAAATACAGTATTGTGAATTTTTTTGATAGAAATTTATCCAACTTACCAGTCAAAGTGAAATTTTGTAAAGAAAGAAATATTCTTTAAACATTTTTGGTCTGGAAAAAATTTTGTTTAATAGTGCCATATCAGATTTTAAATGACATCTCATACTTCCAGTTCCAACTGATAGGCTCTCTCAGATAGTTTAATCCTTTAATTTATTTAGTTATCTAATATTTTTATTTTAAAGACAATATAAAATTGGCCTCTGAATGAAAAATGAAAAAAATGATGTCTAATGATGTAACATGATTCCTGTTAAAGTTATCATTTTGGAGTAGCATAAAAAAACAAAGATCAAAAAAAGGAAATAGCAAAAAAAAACAAAAAAAAACCCCAAAAACAAACAAACAAAAACTAAAAAAAAAAACAAACAGCAATAACCCAAAAATCTCTAAAATTTTGATCCAGTTGATTATGAAGAGTTATTTAAAAACACATGAATAAAATCAACAAAGTTTGGTGATGCCACATGCTGTAGTTAAAAAATCATAGTGATAACTATGCTTCATTTTATGATCTTTATCTGATATAGACTTTGTTGGAAGAATTACATCAAAATGGGTATCTTATGAAAAATCAAGATGCAAATAAAAAAGAATGACTTTTGGAGGGGATGCTTATAACCATATACACAAAGGAAAGATGCAAACTTTTTTTTATATACTATAACAAAGGTATTATGTTCTTATCATGAAATATATCTGATAATAAAATTGCATTGTGTGTGTGTGTGTGCATATTATTTGCATAAGATACTCCCAAATCCATCAAAATACATAGCCTCCATTAAATATATTTCAATTATATTTCATGCAAGAATCAGTGTTTCTAATATGGTGGATCATTACTTTCCAAAATGAAAGAAAGGTTGAAGTCTAGATCACAGAGAAAAACATTTTTTTCAATGAATCTCTTTTTTAAAATAGTAATACTATGAGGAGGCATTGTGGAATAATGGATAGTGGCTCGGTTTTAGGAATCAGAGAGCCGAGTTCAAATTCTAGTTGAGTTCATTACATTCACTTATGTGCTAATATGCTTGGAAAGGTATGACTCCATTTCTTCTCCCTCCAGCTATGGGTAAATAGCAGGATAGACTGGGTTCTATAACCTTGATTGGTGCCTAGCCTAGGAAAAAGAAAACTCTGAATTCAAACTAGCCTGGAGAGAGTTAAGCTTTGTCAGGCTATCTTGTCCAAGACACACTACTGCTACTGAAGCTGTAGTACATACAGTGCTCCTATGACACTAATGGGTTATAGAACTTGATTTTGTGAATACCTTGGAACATGTACTGGTCACTGATGATAAACATATTTTTCTTAAATATTAGGATTTCATGAATTATTAATAAATTCTCAAAAAGAAACTTGTTTTGAACTAGTAGGGAACATGGATGAAGATCTAATAACATTTTATGTAGCTTCCAACAATCTTTTCTTAATGTTCCCTACTAAAATGGTGATCTTACATGTCTTATATGACATAAATTTTTCCTCCAGTCAGTGATAAATGGTTGCATTCTCAATGAGGCTTCGTGCTTTGAATGTCTCTTGGATCTCAAGTTGATTCCAGACCTCAAGAGGAACTCTTATGCACAATCCATTACAAAAAATTGCAGGAAAAATAATCAGACTATTCTATTACTCCAGAAAGTAACCTGTCACCTTCTGCCATGCTTTATTTTTACAAGAGACAGATTAGACCAAAAATGGAGTATTGCTGCTATATCTGGACTGGAGATGCCCAATCCTCACTTTCCAGACTTGAAAGAGTTCAAAATCATTTATACCAGTTTTGTGGCAAATGACTTATTCTCCATTCCACAGCCACTTCTCCATGGATGCAATGTCACAAGCCTATTGCTATTCCATCACTATTTCTATGAAAAAATATTCAGATGAACTTCATTCTTTAGTTCCACCAATTCAGAACTTTACAGTATGACATGCCATGCTGTTTCCATGCAGTTGAGTAGGCCTCATTTCCCCTGTATTTTATATTTTAAGGAAGTTCTGTTATAAAATAAAATAAGATATATTTCAGCTGATTTGCAGGCAAATAAACTAACATATTTAAGAGCAAGAGCCGGATGTGAATGGGACAACGCCCCGTCACAAAATGACCATTATCGTTGTCCACGCATAAGCCCGACGCACGAGTTCCGGTCGAAAAATAAAATAATATTTAAAGTGTTTCTATTTTTTGAACAATAAAAATGCTTCCCTCCTAATTATATTTGCGGCGTTTTTCGAGCCTGTTAAGCCATAAAAAATGCCATAAAAGGGGTCATATGGGGAAGCACAACAGCAGTCAACAGGAGGCCAGGGAAGAGATCTGTCACAGGCAGTCAGCAGCAGTCAGCAGCAGTAGTGCCACGCCAACCAGCGAGAACTACTATGAGAGATCAACCCAGGTCGGCAGCTGGATTATGAACTATACTACAAGGTAGCTGTCCCAAAACCACATGTTCCTATTGAAATAAATCACGTATATCTATTTCTGCTGTTGTCGTATTTCTTTCTTGCAACCATACGCTTGTCTATAACCTTTCCATCCAGACAGCTTTTTCCCAAGAACTTTGCAGAACAAGGTCTCACATGAATTCTTCACTGAATGCTGCAATCTTAACGTCTTCAAGTCATTTGTTATTTATCCTCCTTATTCTTATAATCTTCCTATCACTTCCTACCATCTCCTCTTCATTTATATCACATACCTCATTCATCATAACCATTTTAACCATAACCTTATACCTTCAGTAGTGATCATGCCTTGTTTTTTGATTGATTGTATGGTTTATCAACACTTTGTCGGTTATTTAAAGGTGAAACATATTTTGGATTGTAAGAACAATTCTCTTTTTGTGACTGAATACTGTATTAACAATTTTTTAGAGTAACAAAGATTTTTCATATACAAGTTCCACTATTTAATCCATAGTTGAGGATGAGATAGTTTCATACCTTTCCCAAGGGTATCTGTGCATCAGTGAATGTAACACGCTCAACTGGAATTTGAACTTGGCTCTTTGATTTATTAGTATTAATTAATTATTAGTTTTATATTCAGATTAATTTCTAATAAAAACAGTTATTATACTAAATCTGTAATGTTATTGGTCCTGAATTGACATCTCAGTTTCAGCTACTTTCCCATGAAACTAAGCTAGATAGTAGCAATATTATCTTTATTTTTTTTTTTATTATACTAGTGAGTGCATGGCTAAATGCTTAAAATGTTAGTCTTCTAACCATGGGGTCCAATTTTGAATATCACCATGGTCAATTTGTCAAAGAGGTGACATCTTGGCAATATTGGTATGGGGAGATGATCCCAGCATGCAGCATCCCTGGAAAGTGCCTGAAAACAATTCCACATGTTAACCCAAGCCTTGTGAGTGAAATAGAGTAAATAGAACTTTTCAGAACCTGTTGATGATTGTGCAAGCTCAAAGTCACAAGAAATTATCACTGAGGGTTTGAGTATATTGGCCCTGTTCAAACTGTTGATCATGATGGATTATGCATTTTCTCCCAGAAACTGTAATTAAAGTCTGTTCTATATAAAAAAAAAAACACAGGCTAACCCTGTGAGTGTTGAAACACAAATGTGCCCGAACAGGCATTTGCAACAAAGATTACCTAGCCACCCTAGCAGATTGACATACTTAATGTGTATTTATTTACTTATTAGATGAAGATGTTAACCATTTTTGACTAGCACATTTTGTGATCTTGAATTTTTTAGTTGATATTTATGACAACTATTTTTTTTTATCAATTCACCCCAAGCAAGGTAATAATTTCCCTAAGACACAAATAGCTACTGGGAGTGAAAGAGAATGAAAAGACTTTAGTAGGCACTGGAAACCCAATTTTAAACAGGAAACAACAAATAAACTGCTACTCCTGTTCAAAGAACTATTATCTATTCCTCAAGCCATCTGTCAACCTTTGTTTCTAATCTGCACTGTTAACAGTGTAGATTGGAAACAAAGGATAATATGGCACTGAGAGAGATGAGAATAATAAAAGGTAACTTTAAAGGTTAGATTTGATCTTCTGGGAAGCTATAGAATTCTTATAGCTCAGTGAATAAGAGCAGCAAAGACCTTTAACCAGACTTCATTGAGACAAAATGGATTTGAGCTTGAATTTTGCTGAAAGGTTATCTATATTTGCAAACAGGAAGATTTTGTTAGTAACTTTTGTGATGTCAATGAACACTTGTTGCAATTTTTGTGATGTCAACAAATACTCGTCACTTTTGTAATGCTTTTTGTAGTAGAGACTTTGTAATTGCAGATACAA
This sequence comes from Acanthosepion lycidas, assembly GCA_963932145.1. Lineage (NCBI taxonomy): Eukaryota > Metazoa > Mollusca > Cephalopoda > Sepiida > Sepiidae > Acanthosepion > Acanthosepion lycidas. The sequence continues at coordinate 82,437,244 of OZ010578.1, forward strand.
TTATAGTACACTGTTGAACAATTCTGGTTCAGATGCCTTCGAATAGTACTTGCACTAATAGTACTTGCTCGATAATACTTGCTCAAATAGTAATCTAAATGGTGATTTGAAAAGAGAAATGGTATAGTGAATAGAGTAGAGAATAGTGGTCTGTATAGTAATAGAGGATAGAATAGAAATTACAATCCAAATACTAACAGAGAATAGAATAGGAATGCAGATCAATTAGACACATGCTACCTCCCATATATGCATTTCCTCAATGGTCACGTGGTCTACTTAATTCAATAATGGGATTGCCTGTATTTGCTCACTGGCGATCTAGGTTCAAACTCAAGTGTCAGCAGTGACACTTTATTCCTACATAACAGTAACTAAGAAAAGTGCTCAACTGCTGTGCAACATTAGTCCTCCTATATGGATCACTCACAGATGAAGAGGAGATTTAAGGCAACAGAAATGCAGGATGCTGAGAATACTATGAATGGATCACTCACAGATGAAGAGGAGATTTAAGGCAACAGAAATGCAGGATGCTGAGAATACTATGAATGGATCATGAAAGTAAGAAGGAAGTTTTAAGGGAAATGGAAACAAAAAAGATGTGTATACTTAGAATCAGAAAGAGGCAGTTGAAATTTATAAGATGCATAATGAGGAAAGAAGGCTTAAAAAATTTGCCACTCATAGGGCATATTTAAGACAGAAAGAAAACAACAAGTTACTTACCTAATGGTCTTGTGTAAAGAAATAGCAAAACAGAGAGGGGGATGGACAGTAAGGAGATAAACATTGCTAAGAGCTACAAAGGATAGGAAGTTGTAGAGAGTCATGATTGTCCATGCCCTGAAGAGACACAGCACACAGAAGAAGAAGCTGTGAACTCACTGTTGTAGATTGATGAGTTGAGTAAAGTTACAATAAAAAGCAATAAAAAAGATGAAGGTAAAGTACAGGTCAAAATTTAGTAATAATCTATATTGCTTTGTATACCTTATTATAGAGTAATGATTAAAAAATTGGTTTGATACTAGAACAAATTATTTAACAGTTCAATTTTCTGTGTGTCTTTGGGCTATGCTAAAGATTAGCTTTGTTAACTTTGTTGTCTCTTTAGGATAATGGTTAGGAAGTTAATATAGTAGACTATCATTACTACATAATCAGTTCTGTACTAAATGTTCTTAGTTCACTCAAGAAAAGTCAAGAACTGTACAAGGACTTTTGGCAGGTCATCTCCCAGAATATCAAGAATAGCTTCTTTTTTTGTAGACAAGAGGATCTAAGCAAAAAAAGTTGTTCTCTTTGTTGTGCTAAATAATTTTTCTCTCCAGAATCTATCTTACATATCTATTCATCATCCTTACTTGGAATATTGCTGTCACATCTGGTCTGATGCTCCTGCTATATATTTAGAGATTCTTGATAAAATCTAAAGAAGAATCTGCAATGTTATTGATCCTGACCTGGCATCTTGGCTTCACTTACTTTCCCACTACTGTAGTGTAGCTTCTTTGCGCCTTTTCTATAAATACTTTCATGGTAATTGTCCTGATGAACTTTCCTCTATAGTACCTAAATTTTATGAATTTAAGTGCAGTCAAGTTTGATATTCAAAAATTGAAATGCATTATCAGTCGTTATCTTGTCTTGTATTCTTGTTCTTTTATTGTTCTCTCTCTTTAATAGCATTTTTTCTCATATTCTTTCATAAACTCTTGCATCTTAGTGGATTTATTGTCTTGCTTGGGGTGGAATGATTAAAGAAAAAAACAAAACATTTCACCATTTCTAAAATTAGATAAAAATTAAGCTAGGTCATGAAGCCATATTTCCCTGAACCAATCAAAAATGTTTCAATCATGGAGACAATGTTATAGTCTGGTGAGCTAATCATAAAATGTTTTCAACAAGGAAAAAGATATCATAATCTGGTGAGCTAATCAAAGACAAGATCTGTTCTCAACAAGAATATAATGTCATAGCCTCACAAAACAATCAGAAGCCAAGTGGAAATTTCTAAACAACAGATGTATGGATATAAAGAGGTATATAATCAAATTCAGAATAGATAAATTAATTTTATCAATTCTTTGAAGCTGCAGTCAGGGTGCAATTACAAAACATATGCATGATTCACACAGTCCTGAATAAGTAAACACATGTACATACTTCCTCCAACAATTTACACAGGTGACTATGATGTCTTAACACATACATGCTTTATACTCCTGGACTTTTTTTTTTTAAAGTCATTCAGAGGACAAAACGGGTTGGCTAAGTTAAGTTTTCCTTTTATCTTTATTCATATTGTCCTTTTACAGATATACTCTATTTGAAATTTTTACATATTATGCTATATAAAAATTTATTTTACATATATTAATTCTCTCTTTCATTTTCTTTCAACCTTTACACAAAGCCTCTTTGATATATGGAGTTATACAATGTTATTATAACGTAGGTTTCTGCAGCCTGCAGATAACCATTTTCATGACCAATATTTTCCTCAAATATTACTAAGTTTAATAAATTTGTCCCTCACCCCTTCCATACCAACACACACTCACTCAATGAGTATGTGCAGGTGGTGTAATGCATAATGGCTCAGAATTATTAATCAGAGAGTCGAGTTCCAATTCCAGTTTGTTTGTTATATACACTGACACGTAAATACCCTTCAGAAAGGTATGAATCCACCTCTTCTCTTCCCCACTATGGATTGAGTAGTAAGACTTTTACTACTAAATCATTATTATCTCAAAAAAAAATTCTTACAATCTAAAAATATTTTCTGGCTTTAAATAACCAGCAATGGGTTGATAAGCCATAGAAAATGAATCTAACTCATCCAATGAGTAAATAGTGTGAAACAATCAATCAACAACACCATGGTGCTGTAACAGAGCACAGAAGGTACATTTTTGCCTGTTTGCAGGCAAATGAATTTAATTAGAACTCTATTTAACTTTATGTATAAATCTAAATTCAATAAAAAAAGAATCATATTTTCATTCACATTTTGTACTTACATATTCAACTATCATATGTGCATTCATTTTTATTAAAAAAGAATAGCAGCTAAACAAGCATATAAATTGCAACTAAACTGTTCAATATTATATCCCTCACTTGATTTACTTCTGGTCAGGCCCATTGCCATGGAGGTGTGGAATACCCCTCCCCTACCAAATATTTTTACACCCCACCATTTGTGAATGCAATGCAAACTAATTTTAATGCAAGAAAATGTGCTTCTACCAGTAGGTCCCCTCTGGACTTCATGCCTCCCACTGCTGGAGTTGATGCCCTCCCCTATTGGTGACAGGCCTGCTGCACCTCTCCTTCAGCATGTGATGCCCCTTTTGTGTCCTTCAGTTTGAGACCCCTGATATAAGGTAACCACACACTACCCACCATATTTTCCACAAATTTCCTCATTTGAAGACTGAACTTTATGACATTCAAACATGAATTTCAAGAGATAGATACAAACTTAACTAATGATGTCTCCATCAATCATTGTCACACATCTGTTAGCTTTATTAACTTCAAGTTCTCTCCCCATCAGATAATAGTTTGGAAACTAATCCAGTAATATTTAATTATTACTATGTGTCATCAGTTCAGTACTCACTCAGTGCTCCACATTTGTGGCCTTTTGCCAGATTAAGCTAAGCGTAGTAAATATCTATTGTTAACTTTTTATAATTTATGTAATTAATCTCTTTGCAAATATTTATAAAAAGTTTATATACAGAAAATCATTTCAGCTTTAAAATACCACTACCACAAGATGAACTTGATCATTTTTATTTTTTAAGATTTAAAAAAAATTGCACAATAAAATTTAAAAAAAAAATTGTATGTTTTAGCTACTTCTAAATATTTAAATGAGTCTAGCATATGTATTTCAAATTTGAAATCTGAATTCTTTAATGCTTGTTTTGAAGAGTATAAATATGATATCTGGTAATAATTCAATAGATTTATCAGACATTCTGATCCTAATAAATGGTGAAACTCTGAAGTTGGTCAATGATATAAGTCCATTGAATATTTATTGAAAATTGTCACTCTAGTTATTTACTGATCACATTTTTTGACCAAAATTCTGCAGAATGCATTAAATTCTAGTAATTTTTATGTATTTTAATAGGTGTTTTTAAGTTGTATTATTAATAAAATGTATTTGATAAAATATGGAAAAATTTTATGGAAACAACTATATCAATTTTTATAACTTGAAGAAACTTATTTCTAATACTGACACAAAATTAAAAAAAAACAACTGTTCATTATATATTGTAAATGTCTGAAATTAATTTTAAAGCTATTTTCATAAACTCTTTAATACTTGAATTTTTTCATAAATATTTGTTACTTTCTGTCCAAAATTGATCTTGAAGAATATTATGTTGGAATTTTTTAACTGCAACTAATTTATCAGGTAATTAATTTGTTTTTTATCATAAGATTTAGTATAAGCAAACTTCATGCTGACACAGCAAACAGGTTTCAGCACCATTCATAAGCTTTGTCAATAGAATTGAAAAATAATATTAAATTTTCTTTTCATTTACTTTCAAAATGTGAAGAAATAAAAGTTAGTGTATTTATTTTTGTTGAAGAAACATAACAATTAATTTTCTATAACTAAAAAAAGACATTGAAACTGTGTTTTCTAAAGGTCTGAGATGAGGTATTGTTATTTTTCCCTAAATTATTCTGACTAGTATCCTCATCTTTGTTATTTTAATTTCAATGTTCCAGCCTTTCCCTGAAATATCATAGATAGTTTACTACTCTTGAACATGTTTGACTTAGCAATATATATCGAAAAAAAAAATGTTTTTTCTAAAAATGCCACTTCTGATGAAAATGAAACAACTTTAAAATAACATTATTATTGTAACAGTTTTCTGAATTTTCTGTTATTCACAAGAATTTACAAAATTTTGCATCTTTTATTTATTTATTTTTAGATATCTATTTTATTTTTATCCAACGGCAGTCTATTGCGTTAAGACAAAAATATCAAATTACCATTTTTTTGTCTTGTTAAGCATGCTTTTTCTGTTAAATTGAAGATCGTATGCAGAAAGAGTAGATTTAAAAATAAAATAAATTTTAAAAATTAAAGAAAAAAATAAGATTAAAATTAAAAGAACATAAAATGGAAAATAAATGAAGAATAAATAAATACTGAATTATAGATAAGTTATAAACATTATTCAACGTGGAATAAAATGAAATTGACAAAGATTGTTTAACTTAACAATTGGTAATGTGAATATGTGGACGCAATTTTATTTTATTAATTTTATTTCCGAGTGTGTTTTTCAAAAATGAGGACACACACACACACACACACACTCAGATACACGCAAGTGCGTGCGTACGTACACACATATCATACACACATCGAAAAACGTATGCACACACAAACATGCATACAAATATACATAAAAAAATATGGCAATGAAATAATTTAATGATTGTAATAAAAAACAAAGTGAATTTTTGATAAACAAATAAAAATTTAAGCAACAAAGAAATTTCATGTTTTGGTTGAAAGACAAATAAGAATAAAGAAAAAAAAAGGATAAAAAATCACTGATCAGTTTAAGACTTAAAGACTAAAGTTAAGTTGTATATTTTTTTACTTATTCTGTGACAGGGGACATAATAGATAAAATAAACAAACAAATAATTAGGCTTATATAAAAAATAGTTTAATGAGATAGTTCAACAGTTTTGATTTGAACAATTTAAAAAATCGAACCAGGAAATATCATGATCATTTTTTAACATAAACTGTTTGTTCATGGGACTCCCAAAAATTGTTAGAAAAATTCTTGTTTGTTTGTGGACTGCTTTTCACTTTGAGTTAAAAAAAAAAAAAGGTGCACCCGAAAATCGTGACAAAAAATAAATAAATAAAAATACGATTATATTACAATAAGAATTTAAGTTCATTAATTATACATTTTTTTACTGAAAACAAAATTTTAAAAGTTCTGTTAATTATTTTTTTTAAAGTCATACACTAGTTATTGCACATTTAAAGTGAGAAAAATCTGAGTTAAGATTTTTAAAGAAATAAAAATCTGAGTTAAGAAAAGATTTAAGAAATAAAAAAACCATAAACAAGTTTATTACCAACGATTTTTAAATTTAGGTAAATAAATAGTAAATACTTTTTTATTTCATCATATCTCGACAACACAAAATAACTAAGTCGTAAGTCAGAAGTATTTCCGAGTTGTATAACACTTAAGAGAATTAGATACACAGCATGCACGTGTGTATGTATGTATATAAATATTATATATATGTGTATCCACCTATGTATATGTGTATGTCATATTTTTTTCAAGTAATGTTGACTCCTGTTTCAGGGGGTATAAAGATGCTATGGCTAGAGCGCCCCGCGCCCCGAACAGATGTTAACGAAGGAGGAAGGGAGTTACTGTGAAAGCCGCCGATGCATCAGCTAATGCTCGTTCTGGGGCCTTTGGCCCAGTGTTGTATGAGTAATCCTCGTTCAGTGGCCGGCGCGCCTTGTCTCGCGTTGCATGCTGGGAAGCGGCAGCGAGTCCAGATGTTCCAACATGGCGGTTGCCTGTCTGTGGCATGTCGTTGCCTCTGCGTGAAAAATAATACAATCACAACAAAAAAGGAAAGAGAAAAAACAGAGCAACCATTCGATCATACCACTCCAGCCGATTTTGATTTTTCGTTGTTCACTGCTCGTCTGTGGACGGCAGTTTTTTTTTTTGAATGAAATGGCCCGTCCTTAGCTAAGTTGTGTACTGTTGTGTGTGTGGTGTGTGAAAACGTTGTTTGATGTTACAACAAACAACACAGAAACCAAGTGAATTAAGGAGAGGCGCAAGATTCAAGAAAAGAAAGACATTTTTGAAATAGTGAACATCAAAAAAAACTTGGACCCCAAATATTGGGAGACGACAAAGAATTTAAAATAAGGAGAGATCATCTGTAGTAAGGAGGCGTGCAGAACTATTGGGATGCCTTCTACAGCGGACTGGGGTCTAGGCCTTCTTTTTAATAATAATAATGACATGAAAGGCAACTCCAGCAGCAAGCAGCAGCAGCAATACTACAGTGTTGGGGATCCTTACTAAAAACTCTTGTCTTTGTGTCTCCATCCTCCTCCTCGTGTATTTTCTCTTCACCCCTTCCCTTGTGTTGTTTTGTTGTCGCGGCCACCTTTTTCTCCCCCAGTTCGAGCAACACAACTATCAACTATCACACCAACCAACAATGGGTAGCAGGACCGTGTGTTTTGTTTGCGGTAATCTAGGGGCTGACTCGGGTCGTGTTTTACATACCAAACCTCGCCTGGACAAGGGACCTTACTTTCCATTCCTGGAGGATCATGAACCACCTAAAGGAGCAAGACTGGCCGGTGCTGATGGCACTGTGGACTGCTGTCGGGTGTGCCACGCCTTCCTTACCCAGCAGTGGGACACCCATGAAAGAAACAAGACCCCAAGTGTTAAAAGACTCTACTGGTTGAAACGTTCTGACAATGGTCAGTTTACTGGCGCTGAGATGCGACTGCAAGGTGAGTATATTGCTCAAGTGATGGGTCTGCAGTATAATCCTGGTTCGGTCGAATCGGCTTTTAATTCTTCCAGCCCTACGGTGACAAAATCCCGTATGATGTCCATGGCAGAATCATACCCTGCCGCAGCAGAGGTTGCTTTGGATTTATCCGTGCACAAAAACAATGGACACAGCTCCAGTGGACGGGACTACCGTATGAACAATGGCGAACAACAACAGCAATCTTCCGGCCACAGTAACAACAGCAACATGTTAACCGCTGATAAATGTCGAACCTCTGCTCCCCCTACTTCTACAACATCATCTTCTTGCACGTCCAAATATGTGTGCTTCACGTGTGGCACTGTCCAGATGTGGATCACCCGCAGGTTCATTTATGCCTGTAGACAACCGTCAGGCGATGAGCCCTATTTTCCTTTCCTCACACGACTAACAACGAAACCTGGCGCGTCACCCTTAAACGAAAAGGGAATTGCTGTCGTTTGTAACCTCTGTCGTCGGTCTCTCTACCAACAGTGGAAAGAGCAGGATATGGCTAACATCCCAGCTGAAAATCGCACCTATAGTATCAATAAGGACAAATCCTCTGATTTGAAAGAGACTACCAGCAGCCGTAGTACCGAGAGAAGTCTGCCAAGTACTCCAAACAAAGAAGTATGCTACTTGTGTGGTCAGTATATGTCTTCGTCCAGGCTCCTTCATACTCTTCCATCCAAAGACAGCCGATCCAATTCTATGCATTTTCCTTTCATTCAAGATTTGCCTCGTCCTGAAGGGGCTCACCCTTTAAACCCAGATGGTACAGTCCTCTCCTGCAGGATCTGTTTTGACCATTTAGCTGCCCAGTGGCATATGTTTGAAAGTCAAAATGTTAAACTTAGCCAGAGACATTTCACTCTTGCAATGAGCCATAACAGAGGTACTTATACATATCAAGCCAGTAATGCCTCAAATTTTTCTACATCTGATGGTGATGTCAGTCAACCTTTAAACATTCAGATCAACAGTGGTAGTCCAGTCCCTGTGGTACCAACTGGTTCCCAAGGATTACTTGCCATAGCCACGCCGATAAGTTCTTCGTCCACTAACCACAATAATGGAGAAGTTAATATTCGATCGAGTATTTCTTCATCCTCAACCTACAACAATCCGTTTCCATCTTCAATTGATGCTCGAAGAGCATCCATAGACTTGAAACCAAATCTTGCTACCCTGAATAACAGCCTTAATAGCAGCACAATTGTAAACAATACAGCTGCTTCAATTCCTCATCCTTTGCAGCGTGTCAGCAATTTACCCAAAAAAGTTTGCTTTCTGTGTGGTGAATCTTGTCTTGTATCAAATATGCATGTTTTATGTTCATATCCTGCCAGGCATGATGCCAAAGTCCCTAATGGACAGACCAGTCCATTCTTCCCTTTTCTAGCCAACCGTGATCCTGCCCCTGGAGCAGACACAATGAGTGATGAAGGAACTGTGATGTCATGTCAATTTTGCTATCACATGTTGTTGATTCAATGGAAAGATTACGAGAACTCCAAAACTCCTGGAACTAGTAATCGGTGGCTCAGAAAATATATCATGAAGAATTTCATTTGCTATGTGTGCAGTAGAAGTGCTGAACGTACCAAAGTTTGCACTTTGCAAGTTCAAAAGTTTCCATTTTTGAAAGATCACAAATTTCCACCTGGTTCATTGATCATGGATAACGGCGAAAATGTAGTTGTCTGTAAAGGCTGCTCACGTAGTTTGCTCAGACAATATGCTGAGTTTGAACGTATTGGGTTGCGACTTGAACTACGCAAATATAATTGGATTCAACGACCAGGGGATGAATATTTAGATGATGCAGACAGCCAGGTGAGCCAATCTTCTTGTTCTTGATAATTTGTAATGTTTTGCATGCTGGATACATATTAAAAAAAATAAGCAGCTCAATGTCAATATTCATTTGAACTGTGAAAAATATAAAGAACATGAATAAGGGGAATTACATTTGTGGCTGTACCATTTGTATTTCATTATATTTCTTAAAAATAATAAGGAAATATGCTTGTTCTTAGATAATATTTGTGCATGGTGTTTTCTTTTTAATATTTGTTTGCATACAATATTATTAAAGATGGACAAAATTAGATATTCATAGTATGAGGCAAGGCAAAAATAGTTTGTTGTTCAGTATGAATAAAAATCTGCAGATGAATACAGTTTTATTGATTGACAAGTCATGTGATTAAAAAAAAATCTCAGACTTGAGCTGCTTAAAAGAAATTCATCCAAAACATAATTTGGAGTATCTTTCAAAATTCCAATTGTCATTATTTTGTTTATTTATGTTAGGTGCATCCCCAGACTTCACCAGGTGATGTATTATTGTGTTGATTCTTTCTTCAGCCTACTACCCATTCATATTTAAATCACAGCTTTTATGGGTAGATCAAGTCCCTTTGTGTAAGGATACCAGAAAAGCCTGGCTCAACTTTGAGCTTCATTGCTATTATTTAGATTTTTGAAAAGTCTTTCATGCTTCATGCTCACTTATGCATTTGTACAACTATAGCAACCCTCAGAAATTTTGTTGCAACTGAGTCATATCCTGTAGTTTCATAAATGATAAGGCATGAAACCTTATTAGGAAACAAATTTCAAATACACTAAAAAAATTGATGTATTTTTAAAATGAGGTAGCATTAAAATGTAAGTTTCTTTGTAGATATTTCCTATTTTTACAATAAAATGATATTTAGTTTAAAGAAGTCTTCTACATTTTTCAATTTTGAAAATAATCTTTTTTGTATTTAGAGTAGAAGCTTTCAGTCTTTTTGATCTTGGTTGCTTCTTTGTTTCTGTTCTTTTGAGCTTTAGATTAAAGGAAATTTATTACAAATATCAATAGAATACTCATTAGAGTTCAAATCCAGATATATGATGTATTGACTTTTGTTTAATTAACTAAATGATTAAGTGGAAATTAAAATTTGCATGTCTATGTAAATTTTTAAGTTCTAATTTTACTTGTCTCTCTTACAAAATGTATACATCTCAACTTCAAGCTGTTAGGTTTGAAACCTATGACAAGTGATATGGATCAATTGTATAAAGCATTGCTCTTAGTAAAATAATTTGGAGTTCATGATAGTTTTAATTGCTGAAGAAATCTGAAGTTTAATTTTAGATGCACAGTTCTAAACATATATTTAATATAAATTAATATTAAAATAAATTTGATACAGTGATGAATTTAAAAGTACTGCACTTGCTTGACCTTTGCAAGTGGACATACAAACAACTTTGTTTTTGACTTTGAGTCTGCCTCTGTAGTCCTAAAATAATTTTTAAAAATATATTTCTTACTTTTGCCAGCTCTGACAAGATTTCTATTTTTCCTGATTTAAGATTCACCCCAATGATTAAACTGTTTTCTGCATTGATTCAATTATTTTCTTTAGCAAACATTAATTTTGTGTTATGATCAACAATCAAGCAATTATTATTTTTGTTTGCTTTTAGTTAATGAATGAATAAGTTGCCATCTAAACATTATCTGTTTGTATATGTGTATATATGCACATACACGTTTTTTCGTCTACAGCTGCATTTGATATAGAAATAAATACAAACAGCTGTCAATTTTGATAAAATCAAGTTGTGACAACAATTTTTGTGTAAAATGTATTGTCACATGAACTTAAAATAACTTCATAGCTTTTAGAACGTCTTGCCTTGTCATAAAATAATGATCACAATTTGTTGTAATCTTTTTGTGGGCCTTGTAATTTAAAAGGATATTGAAAAATTACAGGGTTTTTACAATTTAAATTTTTTTTTATTTTCAGACAAAATCGTTAAATAATAAAAAAAACATGTTTTTTAAGAAATTACCAGTGGGAGGGATTGTTTTGGGTTCAAATATCTATAATAAAAATGATATTTAATAAGGATATTGTTACTAGTTTTAAGTCTTTTGATAGTTGATGAATCAGATTTTCATTTTTATTTTAAATATTTTACTTTAAAAGTTTATTTTTTTGTTTTTAAGTTTGAAATTCATTGAAAATAAGCTGAGAATAGTGAAAATAACTCCAATTACCCATTGGAATTTTTAGTTTTTAAGTTGCTACACTACTCTTAATGCTTAATTGTTGAAAAATTCATTTATTAATGTTTCTCACTAAGAATATACTTGAAAAATATTTGAATGAAAATTTAAATATAAGTGAAGTAATTAGAAAATGTCTGTGCAATAATCATTATTATAAACTATATTTTATTTTTGATAATAATATTTACAACATTGAATGATATTTAAAATTAAGTCTTTCCCACAAATAAATTAGTTGAAAAAAACCTTAAATTCATAGATTTGCATCTTTTATCAGCAAGTGTTTGTTGAAATTTATTTGATTCCAAATATCAATTTTCAATTGTGTGCCATTGTTTGCACTACTTTCTAGGCAATGTAGTGACAAGGCAGTATGTTAGTTCATAAGGCAACAAAAATCATTGGGCTGGTTTCTAAATCTGAAGTAGTTGGAATGAAGATATTTATGACATTCATCTTTGTGATAACAAGAGACTAAAAAGTAAGTTATTAAAAAGAGAAATAATTATAAATAAACATAGATATTTTAAAGGCGGTTTTAATTAAGTATTTTTCTTGGCTTCATACAAATATATCATTTAAACTTTTGCATTTTATATATATATATATATATATATATATATATATTGCAAAAGCCCAATTTGGCAAGGATTGTGAAATCAGTTAAGGATTTTTGCATTTTTGATACTCTTTATTAAAAATTCTATTTATAAATGACTGTTCTTTACTCACAAAGTTACTTTGTTATAAGTTATAAAGTTAAGAAAATTACTTTCTCAAAAAAAAAAAATTTTTTTTTCTACAATCTTGAAAAATGTCTAGCATATGAGGTTGGGTAAAAAACACAATCAAAATCATAGCACGTTGGGTAAATTCTAAATTGAATCATGAGTAGACTCTCAACTTCAGTAGGAAGAATGCTTAGGAGTGCATGAATGAAATAATGCATGGGGAATGCAGAGCTCAAGAAACAGAAATAACATAAGTCATTGTAAAGAAATGTTAACCTTTGGCTGCCTTAACCATCTTTTGTGTGTCTATATTTTTAGATATTGATCACTCAGATAAATTTGGTTAATCTATAACTTTGTAAATTTGACATCACTTTCTTATTATTATGCATGTAATTCTTCATAGTCAAAATCAATTTTAAACAGTATTAAACTGGAATAGATTCATATTTTTATATTCCAGGTGTTAGATTTGATTATCAAAATAACTGCAATTACAGTCATAGATTATTCATCTTTTTCTAGAAACAACATTTTAGTCATTAATTTGATCTCCTATCAGTTGATTTAATTCAATTACATTTTTCAATATTAAATTAATACTACATAAATTTAGAAATTAATTATGCTAAATTGCGATGGCTTTTCTGTAATATTGTTTTTTTCCCCTCTTAGATGCAGATATTGCAAAATGAAAGTGACATTATTTTGATATAAAACAAATTATCTTGGAACTTGTTTATTCTAAATATATTAAAGTCAGATGCATTTTAAATAATTCTTTGATTCTCATTTTAGTTACACAATGCAACATGAAAAGGCTATTTTCAGCTAAACTAATAAAGAGAATCTATAAATGCAATCTATTTGTCTAAACATTTAGACATGAAAGGATTAACATAAATTGAATATAATCATTTTGTAGATACATAAAATACAAAGTTCTGTGACATAATTGTGGAGTGACATCATTTTCCGAGTGGTTATTTTTCATTATTATTTTTTTAATATGAAGTTAAAAAGATATTTCAAATAATCACTCTCTTTAATGTTCATAATTAAAATATAAAAAGTACATTTATCTTTCGTTTTAGTTCACTTTGTTTGTCAGGTAATTTTTTTTTTTCACTAATATTAAATATTTTCTGTTCATACCAAAAAAGATGCAAATATTTGAGTTATACTAAAAAAATCATTTACTCACACAAAATGTTTACAAAGAATTCACATGAGATGAGATGTTTTGATGTGAAAAGCTTTAATTTAAGGATTTAAAAAAATTTAAGATAAATGTTAATCAAAAGAAAGAGAACTGAGTTCTTTATCTGCTAACTTACAGATATCAGTGAAAATGAAAATATTTTGAAACACTTGCAATAAAAGCATAACTGTAGATGCAGATTATATATATATATATATATATATATATATATATATATATATATATATATATATATATACACACACACACACACACAAATATCAATGCAGACAAAATCAAAACCAGCTCATTTGGCAGATGATACCAGCGCTTAACCTCTCTGATGAAAAATACAATTATTTCCATTAGATTATAAGCAGGAATTTTTAGGAGGAATCAGAAGAATTTGTGTAGTTTTACAGATTATAAGACCTTGGAGAAGAAAATAATTGCATTGTCCCTCCCCCCTTTTTTTTAATTAAGAAACAATATAAGTTTTACAATTGAACGATACCCTAATGTGTATTTTGTTTGAATATTCATTTTTCATTTTTTTCTCACTGACAACAAATGTACTGATGATAAAGTTAGAGAATAAAATTAATAGAAAAATCAATTTAATAATTAAAAGGAAAAAAAAACCATTTTGTCACAAAAACAAAACAAAGTATAAGTATTGATTTGTTTTCATTGAACTTGCCATTAAAGATAGAATTCTCAAGCTTTAATGAATTTTATAAATTTTCATTGCTATTTCTTTACTTTGTTTAGAGAAATCTGAAGAAATAGTCATGTATTGAGATTTTTTAACACTTTTATTTGTATATCATAAATGTTTTTAATACATTTAGGTTTGGATATGCCAAATTGATATAATCTAGTTAATATGCAAAAATAAATAATCATTTGTAATTTGAGACTTAAAGTCAGCTGACCCAATCCCAGGAAAAAAGGATTGGTCTAAGGTTTAGAATCCTTCTTCAAACAACTTTGACTATCTCTGAAATAAAAAGGGTGACTTCAGCAGTAGAGAAAGAAATCACTGGAAGGTTCACTCTATTTGCTTGTAAATGAAAAGGACTTGACTTTTTAAACCAGAGGATGTAAAGTGGAGAAATAAGAAAGTTAAGGAAAGGATAAAGTTTCTAATTATTTCATGGCTACAGCTTTGGTGCTGATATTGTGAATATTTGTTTACTACTAGACATTAAAACTTTAATTGTACATGTATGTTGTGCTTGTCTATTTTCTTAATATAAAACAAACCGAAGCAGTAATTCTCATTACAGACACAAAACTGAGTAAATAAGATGTAAATTTTGAATTAAGAGATCAATTGAAACAGTCAACCAGAGAATTAAAATTACTGACATAGCTTTTGCTATAGAACTAAATTATGAAAACACTTTAAGTGTAAGGTTAGTAAAGCTCGTTATTTTATTTAGTTTTGTAGAATGGAAATTGATATTTCCTTTGAGCAAGTCATTGAGCAACACCTTGAAATCTTTGGTATTTTTCATTGGAAATAATACTTGGATAGCAAAATATCTTTTATTGCTTTTTACTTGTTCTGACATTTAGGGCAAATTGAAAGCCTGAATATCTTTTTAGGAATGAGTGTTTTCTTGAAATTAGTTTTTCGTTTATTTTCTCACAGTGATGTGAGAGGTTTTTATCAATGAATATGCTGAAAAAGGACATTACATTTGCTTGTTTTTAGATTTTGTTTGGCTCTTTTTTTAAGCTTCCATCATTTAACTCCTTTGGAGATGTAAGAAAAATAAACTACTTGTTTAATTTCATGAAATGACAAAGGGGCTGTTTTAGATACTAAATATTCAGTAAATGAAATAAGCAATGCTATATAATAGGAAATTCAAATTTAGATTATCTACACAGACAAGACAATAAGATTAATAAACTTCTCTTGCTCATCACCATGACTTGTGTTATAAGGTATTTACCAGGCTTAGTTTAGTCTAAAACAAAACCTAATGGTGAGTGGGTGTGGTAGGGAGTGAAGGGTAGGAAGATTGTGAGAAAATGAGTTGTTCAATTCATCATCAGAAGTCAGGTTGTATGTAGGGAAGGAGGGGCTTAAAAGTAATTCTTAAACTAGAACTGAGAGGAATTTGAGATGAGTTGTGCTTAGACATTAAAAATGCTCTACACATTTAGCATTAAGATGTTAGAATAATGTACAGGACTTGGGAGTATTATTGTTATTTTATAATGATTTTTGTGGGTAGAAGATTATCATGCTACTCTTCTAAGTAGCGAGCTGCTTGCCTGGAAAATTAGCATTCAAAATTTTGGCTTTTGACAGAGCTTGAACACTGATTACTGGCATTAAATTGCTCCTTTTGTGAGTTATAATCTAACTGCTGATCTAACCTTTGTGCATATTTGTTTTTTTTAACTATTTTTCTATTTCTGCATTCATTAAAAAAATAATGTGTAGATTGAGTAGCTCTCAAATTATGTGTATATAATATAAATTTGTTTATGCTATTAAATGTCTTAATATGTATGACATACTCTATTTGACCATTGTAGGTATGCATTGAGCTGCCTTATTAGCTTTATATAGTTAAATAATGTTTCCTTTAAAGTTTGATTTATTAACTATTTTTTTATTTTATTTAGTAAGTTGTCTCTGCAGGAAGCCAGAAATTTGACAATGTGAAAATCCTTTACCCTAGCTTAACATTTATAAACAATCTTCTTCATCGAATGCTGATAATTTGGCTAATTCCTAATTCTGCATTTGATATGCATACTAGCTTAAAACAACAAAAATAGATTGTGAATAACTTGAGAGCAGTTTAAAGACTAGTGTAGATAGTGTAGCTATTATAATTTTCAAAATGCAGCAAGGAAAGAAGCCTCTGTTCATTCAAAAATCAAATTAAGTATTTTCAATCTTTTGAAAACATATGAAACAAGCAATTGCCTATGTACAAGAATCGCATTATCTTATCACTTTGTTTTCTTCTTTTGTTAAACTTTTATTGAAAGTCAGTACAAAAGTGATAATCTGTTTTTGTTAATTGTAATCTAAGAGGTGTTATTTTTATGCTGTTTCTGTTAGCTTCCATCAAGGATTCAACATTAGTGAACTAAATAAGCTAAAGTGATATATTAAATTTGAATTCTCTTGCATTGCATCTAATCTAAAACATGAATGCATATTTTAATTTACAAAACTAAGACCTAATAACATTGTATTATGGTTGTTATCTATAGTATTTGTAGGTGTTCATGTTTAATTAATTTCTTTCTAGACAAGCCTAACATGTAATTCAGCTTGTTTGTGTCAGTAATTAATAAATTATAAATAATAAAAAAAACAATAAAACTGTAACAGTTTTACAAGACGAATTTCAAAAAGGTTAGAGTTCTTAAGCAAGTGTGTGTGTGTGTATATATATATATATATAAGTTATTTTCTTTAGTGTACTGTCATGGCCCTCAGGAAGGAAATTAAGACCTGATAGACTGTCATCAGTATTCCTCTGAAAGTAATTAAGTAATTTTTTTGTTTCTTTTATAAGTTTACAGGAATAAACAAAGATAACTGAGTTTTATCCTTGCAAATGACATATATGTTTATATTTTTCATTGAATTTTTTTTGCTGATGATTGACTAATATTTTATAATCCTTTAAAATATACATTTTTCAATATAGTTATTAAGTAGCATTTTCATAAGATATACTATAGACGTTTACAGTTACAACATTCTTTTACTTTAAGGCTCACTTTTTCATTTTCTTTGAAAGTTATGTTGAAAAATAAGTGGTTTTGTTGTATGTGCTATGTAATCAACATAGTTTGATCAAAGCTCATTGAATATATTTCATTCACTCTTACCTTGTACTGCTGTTTTCATTATTTGTTGACATTATTCATCACATTTTTATCTTTCAAATTAAGAAATATGGTTGCTTTTCATGTCATTCTTTAATGAGAAGAATATTTGATGGGTCCCTTAGAATTAAATTTATGCACTTATTTTTTTTTTTAATATGGAACTTGATATTAAATAAGGAATTTTCATATAAGGAATATTTTCAAATTAAATCATATATAGAATAAAATACTTAAAAAATTTGCATCCATTTAAGTATCATTTTTATGGTATTAAAAAGAAGTTTATGTATATATAAGATATTTAAAAAAATTGGTGTATTGTATATACAAAGAACACTATTATTATTGTGCACATAAATATAACTTTATTTTTATTGGTATCAATGTATTTCTTGAATCATAGGAATGCTTACACTGGTATCTTCTTTAACAGTAAATATCAGTATTTGTTCTATGTCAACTGTTGTTATGACAAAAACCAAATTTTGATAAATAAGTTGTGAACTTTCATTTAAAAAAATGATGTAATTGCTTTAATTTAATTAATTTTATTATCAATTTGCGTTATATAATTATTGTAAAGTTTTCAAAAATTGTTGAAAGTAGAACAGTAAACAGAATCATGGAACTCATTTTGATGGGAAGTCACTTCTGTTCAAATCACCCATTTCCTTTTGAATAGAAACATAAGTTTTGAAGGGACAATACCATTTTTATATCTACTAAGTTCAGTATAAAGCCAAAAGTGTGTTAAACTAGTGAGGATTGAACTATCTTGTTAACTATTACTTCAAAAACAAACATTTTTTTTTATGTAAAGTGCTTTATACAGTATTGCAAAGAAAACTTAAAAGTAAAAATGGCTATTTCAGATGTAAAGCCAAGTAAAATTTTTTAAAGATCTTTAAATATAGGATTTTTGTTTTAAACTAAGAGGCTTTTACTGAAAAGACTTTATTTTAAAAAGCAGTAATCAGGTGGAGTTATGGATAACTAGATAAACAAAAGCCATTAATTAACCCATTAATTGTGGCGGGAGCAGCCCAGTTGCTATTTTCTAAATGTGATGCTAACTTTAATAAATGCAAATTTGTCATTTGTATTGAGTTGTTTATTTGACAGATGGAAATTTCTGTCATTCACATTTGAGCCATAGAATTGCAATGATTGAAATTCCTGCCTTCCCATCATCCCTCCTGCAATTAATGGGTTAATTGTATTTCAATTGTCATTGGAAACAGTTTCTTTAATTGGTCCATAAATAATTTCTCATCTCATTTTTACAGATGTATAATTTATATTTATTAATTTTATTTTTTGGATTTGATAGCTGATATCTCAAAAAGAAAGATTTTCATTATAATAACATTTTGTAATTCTTTTTTCTTGCTTGTAATAAATCATTGTGGAAGTGGAATTTGCTTGTATTATTTACACAAATTTAGTTGCTTGCTTATCTGCTTGAATGGCAATAAAACTTTGAGCAATGAAAAAGTATTGCCTTTTGTTGCTTTCTTTTCATCAATCATTTTAAGAATTAAATTTATTTTGATCAAGAATAGCCATAGTTTAGTACAGTTTTATTCTTTTTTTATATCGATTCTGAATGTAACATTCTTTTAATATAAATCAAACATGAAATCCAAGTTTGAAACTTTAAAAGGACCCACTTCAAAAGGATTAGTGTTTACATTTAGTGGTTTGATAACTTATATTAAATTTCATGCTGATTTAGTTTTTAAGTGTTGATACATAAATTGGTACTTTTATTATTTATATAATAGCAAATTTACTCAAGTATTATTCAGATTAATACAACATATAAGCCATGTTTACTATTTTATCTGATCTATATTAAACATGAAATACAATGATTCATGAATAAATAGATTTTAAAATAGTCCTGCATTGTTTAATCTGTTGTATAATATACTTCCTGTTGGTTTCTGTAATTGACTAAAGTCAATGTTTCTTACTAAAATAGCAGAGACATTTGATCTCAGTAATTAATCCTATTTACTTGAATGGCAGACAGTTTTCACATTTTTTTTTACATATCCACAACTGTTTTTTGTATGTTTGTGATAGATATATATATATATATATATATATATACACACACACACACACACACACACACATATATATAATGTGATGTGTGTGGGGGGGAGGTACATGCTGAAAAGTCCTCTGCCTGATTCACTTCCTCAAATCAGTATTCTGGTGTTTGGTCACTGATATACTGGTTTTGGTATGTAGGTTGAAGTAAGAACTTTTCAGCAAACCTTATTTATTTATATTAGGTATCTTTCTTTTTTCGGTCCACTACAAGATTCAGGCCTTCTCCAAATGTGTCAGAAATGGGAAGTAATGGGCCTTATCCTGCCACACTAGCCTATGAAGTGTTGGCAGGGGGTCTGAATTCATTTATCCTTATTCTAGACTGGCTGCCCTCCCAAGACTAAAGAAGCCCAATATGCCATGTTATTTAACCCCTATATATATATATATATCCCTATCCCTCCAACATTTTTGACAGTTTTATTTCCATCTATAGAAATTGTCATTTAAAACATTTTATTACTTGTGACAATAGGGATTTGGATAAGAATAAATTGTTTTCTCAGTAGCCTTGTAAGAAATAAAATGTATGGACATGTTCTAATACTGCCATGTAGTCCTTGATGTACCCATCTTGAAATAAAATCCAATTTAAATTCAAATAAATGATCTGTGTTGACATGCTTGAGAAAAATATGAACAAAATTAAAAACATTCTATTTGACATTTTTTTGAGTGTTAAAAGGATAAACTGGTTGTAATAATTTTGACAAGTAGGTAGTTAATACAAAGCCTAAGAAATGCTGATAGGAACATAAGACTGGTTACAAATGACTAATTTTATTTCCACAGGAATTATTAGTACATATGGCAATAAAATGAAAAAGTATTCTGATTATTTTAATATTTCCTTATCCCATTCATTTCGAGTAAAAAAAAAAAAAAATAAACAAGAAATGATGTGGTGGTGTTGATTATCTTATTCACAGATTTCTGTAGGTTATTTTTTATGTTTATAGTTCTTATATTTGTAGTTCATTTTATTAACAAAACAAAAAAGTGACTTAATACGAAAATTTATTCTTTTGTATGGTGAAGGATTGTTCTCAGTATTGTTTAGGAACTAAAATAATTTGACAAAAATATTAAGAGGTAAACGGATTTTCAGTTTCAGCTGTAAAAAGCTAGAGTTGCAAATCAAGTAGAATGATTATTATGATTAATGGATTTGGTTCCTGAAATTTCAGATTAGTCCATCTAATTTATTTCCATTGGATGTCAATGAATCATTATTTTAATGAAGTCTGATATGGTCAAGAAGATAGGAGGACAGATCAATAAGTCTGTAGACTAGCATGCCATAATTAGCTGAATTCTGATATGAAATTTGTGCTGCATAAATTTCAATGTATTTGATTGATATTCATCACTATTGACAAGAAAGATTATGCTGAAAAATATTTGTTGTATGAAATAAATTCTTTTGTTTTTTTCTCCATTTTTTGCTAATAATTAATGTACTTACACAGATCCTCTTAAATTTTCTGCTGGAGATTTTAAATTCCAATAAGTTAAAAATAGTCATGTGCTAGAAATGTATTGATTGACCAAATGCAATAAAATATTTTTCAAATAAATATAAAAAAGCATATATATCCATTTGACTTAAGTAAAATAATTATATTTCTCTATTTGTAGAGAATAACAAATGGATTGTCTTGTCAACTGTAGAATGATTGCTACTGCTTTTTAATATTTCATTTTTGCTAATGATTTGTACATTACATCTAAATGCTAATTTGTCTAAATTGATTAATTACTGAATTTTTATGAAAGACAATTGCTTAAAATGCAGCTGTATGTCACTTATTAGGAATTTGGTGCTATGCCACCTTTGAGATTTTAATCATTAGATTTAAGTTTGTTAAAAAAATTATCTTTTGAAATGAATGTTTTTTTTGAATGAAAAAGAAAATGTTTGTTATTATAGGCTTTACTATTCAGACCAGCATGCTTATCTTAGTTGCTGTTTTTACAATGGTCAAAACACTGTTAGCACAACCACCAAGATGAGTATGCTGGACTGAATAGCAAAGCCTGTAATAATGATAATTCCTCTTCTAAAACATTCCAACAAAAATGATTACAATAAAAACCATATTGCTGTCATTGAGCAAAAGTATATAATTTAAAAATTTTTATTTAACTACATATATGTTTTGCATAGCATATTTACATTGAGTGTGTTTTAACTACCATAGAATGTTGTGATTAATTATAATTAACCTGGAGAGATGTTTATGTTCTGTCAGTTTTTAAAAAATATCTTAAACATAAGTGACTGCTATTAAGTTTTCAGATGGATGGTCATTTTATGTTGATTAAAATAGTTTTAGGTAAGTATATAAGTTCCTTAGTACATTTTTCATGCCTTTTTCATATCTATATTGTCTTATCAAATAATATTACTAAGTCATTGATTCATTACAGATGACTGCTTAAACAATCTACCTGTGAATATAAACAAACACTAAAAGATACCTTAAATGTATGTTCTAAAGGGTAAATAGAGATGGCCTGGGAGGATAGCAAACTGGTTTATTTACAATACATTTATAGGTGGGGCATGTTTCTATCAGTTTTTCTTATTTGTGCTAAATAAGTTTTTTTAACTTCTCACACTATAGCCAACTAACAAGGATTCAGAAAAATATTTTATTAATGTTTGCAAAATGAAAGCAGTAATTAGAAAACAAAATCTTTGAAAAAGATTACATTTTGCTTTTGGATTGAAAACATTCAGAATATCCAGAGTATTCAGTTATCCTACTTGTAAAATCTGTAACTCATGACTACTATAATTACCGTTTCTTAGGGATTTTGTAACAGATCTGTGTTACTAAGCTTTCAAAATGAATAGTTCAGACATTGAGGCATAGAATAAAATTCTAAGCATTCCATAGCCTCTAGCCACTGGTCAATAGCTTGAAAAATGCAGGGAGGCACAAAGATAAAATTGGATTTATTAAAACTTATGAACATAAATTTGAGAAAGGTTTTGTTCAGTGAGAAAGGATCTGCTCTTGGGCTAAAACTTGAATCAGTGACAATATAGCAATAAGTGTACATTATTAAATTCATGACAACATGAGCCATTTGAACATTTTCTATTTTAGATTTTGTTCAAATGTCTTCACTCTTTATAGAGCTGCTTATAGATATTAGAATTTCATGAACATTTCTTCAGATGAAGGAAAATATTGATATATTGCAACAATATACCACTTTTTCCATTAATTTTAGTAATTTAAATAAATGTTTATAAGACAAGATAAACTTTTGTTTTTTATTTTCATAGTAGAAAGGTATCTATTTTTAAAACCTCTTTGGTGTTTTTAAAAAGTAGCAATTAACTGAATTACTTTTATTTTTTCTTAAAGTTTGAGCCACTATGAAGTGGCAAAATTTTAATGCATAATGAACCCATCCCTGAGTATGTAGCTAGTGCAACATTTTCTCTGGAGGGAACTATAAATTAGATAATTGTAAAATTTCCTACATAACAATTAGATGAGCTAGATTATATCAAAGTAGTTCTCAAGAGAGATTTCTAGAAGGATATTTTCATTTTTTACATAGTTCTTAAATGGTCACTTTTGCAAAACTTTGGTAGTCAAGTAGGAACTAATTTTTAAAACATAAACTAGATGAAATCTTGGATATCTTTTTCTTGTATCAATATACAATACTTTTTTTGAACAGTTTTAAAATTCTAATAGTATTGCCATAAAACTTTGATTATGAATACCAAATCTTGATATTGGCCTTGTCAAGGAATGTGAATTGAATATCGTATCAAGTTTTTTATTGTTATTAAGACTTACACTGGTATGAAGTTCTTAATTTCTGTTTTAATTTTCTTCAATTTTTATCAACTTATAGATGATGCTTGAAACTTTCAGTGGATCAAGTTTGGAGTATAACTAATTAAAATTTTGAGCCTTCTCTTTTGAAGTGCATTATGATAAATTTCAACATATCTGATCTGCACTTTTCTTTTTTCATTTCATGGGAAATCTTTTTTTTTTTTTTTTTTTTTGTATTTAAAAATTTAAAAGAAAAATTCTGTTTTAAGATATTTCTTAAATTTTATTGATGTCTAGATTTTTTGTGTAAAGTAAAATTTAGCATCTAGTAAGCATTTCATTTAACTGTAAATGACTTGCATGCTACAAGAAGATTTCAAGAGTTTTAGATCAATGTTTTTTTAAAAAACAGCAACTTTATGCAGTATCAAGTACATACCTATACTCTTCCACTTACTTTAAAATGTCATGTAATAAAAGAACTATTTATTAGTCAACACTTTGTATATTCATTTAAGGAAATGATTTAATTAAATATATTATCTACAATTGTGAATATGCAATAATTGGATATTACTTTTGTTAAAATAATTATGTAATGCTGATTAATTTGGGATTATCTATATAGTCCCTAAGGCTCATGGGAATAATAGTCATTTTCTAAAAGATATCTATTGCTTGAGAATTATTTATGATTAGCTATTGCCTATTAAGTTTGTACACTTTTTCTTTTAAATCTGAAAATAAAAATGCACATTTTTTCCCCTTTTGCATTGAATAATTATGATAATTATAACATTAGGAGTTAGAATATGAGTCAGCTAAAGAATCTGTTTAAGCTAGAGTCTGGATACATTGTTTGCATTAAGTAAAGAAAGTTTATAGATGTTAGATTTTCAGTATTTTTTCTAGTTGCAAAAGAATTAAACATTTCAATAAATAAAATAAGCATTAAACAAAAAAATACTGAATAAAAATAGAATTAAAATTGTTTTCATTTTTACTAAGAAGACAGTCATGGTTCATATTATTTGCAGAAATATATATATATTTTCTATTTTTTTTTATTGCTGGTAAATTGCTAATAGTCATTGAAACTTGATCCATTGTATTTCCTTTACTATTACAAAAAGTAAGATAGCTTTTTTATGATAATTATATTTGACTCAATTTTTATTTTGACTTAAAATTTTTTGACCTTATTCAAATATCTAGCATATGCATAAATTTGCAAAGAAAATAAATTTTTAAGTTTATCCTATTAAAAAATATTGAAAAAAAAAAATAATACTATAGAAACATTATTTTCCCCCTTAATTTAGTATTCTGAGAGTAAACACTCTTAGAGTACTAAATTAGGGGGAAAAATAAGTATGGTTAAACATTTTGATATAAGAGAAAATGTAACAAAAAAATTCTCCAAATGTAACCAAAGTATATTTCATTTAAAGAAATATTAATTAGAAATTCAAATTGAATATATAAAAATATTTGCTAAGCTTAACAATCACAAAGTCCCATATCCTGTGAAACAGAACTCAACTCTTCAGCTGATGCCAAAATATATAAGAGTAATGATAAATTCTCTCAATTTTCAACAACTAAAATTTTAAATATATATATATATATATATATATATAGTGCATGTAATAGGTTATTTACTAAGTTTAGCTTAGTTTGATAAAAGGCCTCAGTAATGATGTGCAGCCAATTAACAACAAACTTATTAGCAATGATCTTTAATACTAGCTTGCTAACTATTGCTCTATAACATAGTTCACACTTTATCAAATTAAAATATCTTTATTTGGATGTATCATTTGTTTTTATAATAGTATTAGAATGTAATAAGGGAAAACAATGCAAAATAATTATGTAAAAAAACAAAAAAACAAACAATTATTGCTTGATGAATTTAAATGTAATGATATTAGAATGGAATTATTTTGATCTATATTGATTTGTATCACACTAAAGACAAAATAATTAAAAAAAAATTTATATTTTCTCTATTCCATGCATCTAAACACATTTGGTAAATTAGACATGCAGGCTGCACTGGTCTTGAGTACATCTCAGATAGAGAGGCTCTAGTTGTCTCTAATTAGAAAATATTCAATCACTCATCTTCTCTCTTGCAAACCCAACACCACTGCCATCTCCTCTGCTCGTCAACTTTAGGTCTCCTTCCACTTTACTTGGCAGTCCATATCCAAAGTGACCTCTCATTCTTTCTCGCTCCCTCTCTCCAATGGTCTTTATAATCAATGTTTCCAAATTTATTCCCTCTAAGCTTTATTAGTTTCAATGAAATTTCTAACTTATATATGTTTACACACACACACACACACACATATGATGCTGATGCCTTTGTTTCTGTGCTGTTTGAACTGTTGTATTATTTTCTGAATTGTGATTTTTTTTTTTTTTTTTTAAGTGGAAAATTTGTGCAGTGAAATTGATGCAATTAACATTTATGGGGAGTTTTTAAAAATCATGTAAATACTATATGAAAGTAAATATAAATACAAAAATAGTTTAAGAGAATTTTCTAATATACAGCTGTCTAAGTAGTTTGGGATATTAAAATCTTTACTTCAAATTCAAAAATTATATTTCTTAGAATATTAATAAATCAAAAATTTAATAAAATTTTTGAGTAATATTTTTCCATGACTATATTTTCATGTTCAACTGGAAATTCTTCAGTAATTTAAAATTAACTAAATAAAATTGCCACCATTATCAGAGAAAATATTACAAAACAAATTTATTCAGAAAAAATGTTTAAAAACAATGGATGAAGATATTAAAGGCATTTCTTTATAAAGTATTCTTAGCAATTTTATTGAGGGTTGTTTTGGCTCATTTGCAGAAGACATTGATTTCAAGATACTAGATATTTTATTTTTTTTGCATCAGTTCATTTGTATACTTGTAAAAAGTAATACAAATAACAATTAATGTTTTATTTTCTCATATTGATTCCTTGCATTCATGTTATCATGTCTTCCTCATGCTACATTATATTAGGTTGGCGCAAAAATAATGACGTAATAATGTCGCTTTTTGACGTATTTTTTAACATCAAAAAACGACATTATTACGTCATCATTTTTGCACCAACCTAATAAATGCCTTTCTATTTTGATTAGCCTTGCTTTCTAACCTTGACCTTTCAGTGATCAAAAAACCCACAATCACCCCCATCATTTTTTGGTCTTCATCTTTTGATAAATTTAATTATTTACACTGTCATTTGTGTGTACAACATTATTGTTTAAAATAGGGAAATAAAAATGATGTTACTACAACATGCTTCATTGATTCCTTAGATCCTCTAAGCAATAATAATCAGTTGTAGGGCTCAAACACATAGTTAAACTAACAAGATAATGCAAATGGTCATCATTGGCTCCATTTCTTTAAAATCAATTGTATTTCATTATTATGCTTGTTGGGTAGTAATTAATTTTATTAATTTTTAATATCATTAAATGAAAAATAAAAGGTGACATTTATTTTTATATATATATATATATATATATATATACACATAAAAGCAATTCATCAATCAACACACTGAAACATTCTGTTTAAAGAAAAAAAATTAAATCATACTGATATTTTTATTTAGATGAAGTCTTGTTCATTGATTCTTTTGGGGTTAATTTTTTTTTCTCCTCACTCCTTTTTTGTCACAATATTTCATCTAGTTTTCCTTTGGAATATATTATCTGACATGTGATAAAAATACTTTTTTGTCATTTTATATGAAGTTTTTCACAAGATTGAATTGTATCAAAAGTAACAAAACTTAATATCAGTTTAATAGTGATTATATGAAATAAGGATTTTGGAAATTGGTGTAGAACTAATTTGGGTTATGTTGATTTCTCAATTGACTAAATTATTTTACTTTTTGTTATGATCACTATTTAGAGAAATCAAGAAAATTATCCTGAATACAATCTTTTGTTGGAATTGAGAGCTTTTAAAATACTTGTGCTAACAACACTTTTATGAGTAAATAGATTAGTGTTTGAGATTTCTTTATATTAGGATTTTCAAATTACACTGTCTCAGCTTGTTAATATAAATTTGGAAAATTTTAGTCTGTGTTTATTCATTTTTTTTTTTTTACTTTCATTGGTTGCATCAGGATGTTATACATCTTCATATTTTTATAAGCAGATTTTGAATTGATATGAAAGAAATGTTTTTAAGTGGGCATTTTTTATTTTAAAAATGAAATGGATAAATGAAAATTTTAGGAATTATTTTCTTAGTTTTAAAGCTGAAAGTTGTGACCTGACAGGGATTAAAAATTTATAATTGGTCATTTAGTCTGATTTTGAAACATGTGTCAAGTTGAGGACTTTTCAGCAACCCCTCATAGTTATAAGTTGTAAAATACAACTATGGTGTAGGATGTTAAAAATGTTTGACTATTTTTTTAATTGGTTGTATATGCATGTTCATGTTATAAACAGATACAAAAGTGTTTCTAATACATGGATCACTTTAGAGTTAAATAATACAAAGTACATTCATTTTAAACAACTTGGAAATAATATTGTTAATTTTGATTTCAAGACTGTCTAATAAGTATGATCTTTTGATGACCTTACACTCAACAATATCAATTAAATAATGAGTGTCTTGCTTTTCCTGGGTGCCCTTATTTAACAAATTTATGGATATTCTATACATTACCCAATTTTTATTTATTAAGAAAAAAGAACAAACAGGATTTGAGCCATAAATTATTATGTTTCAAAACTTGGTAATTTTTTTTCTTTCTTAAGTTTTTTTTCTAGTAAAACTCAAAGAAATTTGAGCAATGCATAAAGCATACATGCCATTTTATTGAAATCATTCCAGGTACATTGTTATAAATATTGATAATTATTGAACTGAATTACTTTTCATCTTGGCCCATTGATTCAGCTTTAGTTATAATGTGAATAATGTATTTATTATCTTTGTTCATCTTCAATATAAGAACATATAATTTGAGTTCACATGATGATTTGATTGCAAGCTTTTTTTTGCTTGATGAGTTAAACTGCTTTGAATTGTTCTCTTCAAAATTTAACACTAACAGCATATTTTGCTTATAACATTATTTTTATGTGTTATAAAACAGCTATTTCATACATGGACAAAACAAAAGTTTGTTATATAGATTGCTCATAATTTCCTGCTTTTACTTTGTTTTTCAACTGTCATCATCTTTCAGTACACCATGAAAATTTATCTGCATGAATGAACAAACAACTTTCAAATTTCACTTTTTTATTAATGATGAAATGTTTAAAAAAAGAATAAAATTTATTATGATTCAAACTCTGCTAAATATAAATGACCATAATAAACTATTAACAAACCTTTTTTAAACTATCTTCAACAAATTTAGATACATTCAGATGAAAAACATTTTACGTCCACAATTTGACACTACAGTCAAAATATTTCAGTTTTATTTAAAAAATTTTCTGTTGACATGTATATTTATATAGAAATGTAGACTTGGAATAAAAAGTCTAAAAATTATTTCAATGTTGTTTTAATTGAGTTTTTGAAATGTTTTAGTGACAAGATCTTATTCACCAAATGCATAAATATTTTTCTTTCTTTAAAACATTTATATAATTTTTAACATCAAAGTAATACATTTCTGTCTAATTTTTACAAATGATGATAAACAAGACATTTTGCTTTTGTAGTAAAATTATTGTTGGTAATTCTAGGTTATTTATTAACATTAATGTCCTCCAAAAACTGAAGGTTTAAACTATCCTCCTTTTTGCCAATGTTAAACTGCTTTCTTTGCTATACCAATCTTCATTTAAATCGGGTTTTATTTGAAAGATTAAGGAATGGTAAGAGTTGTTGTTATTATCATGTCAAAGATCTTGTCAAGATTTGCTTCAAGTGATGAGAAATGTTCTTAAAAAGAAGGGAAAAAAAAATCTGTAGGCTTTGCTTTTAGTGACTGTCTTAGTGAAGAATAGTGTTTTGAGATTTCAGTTTGAACATAGAAATTTGTCATGATCTGAGATGTTGTGCTTTTCAATAACAAAAATATGTAACTAATTTATTTAATGTAATATATAGAAATTTGAAACTTTACAATCTATAATTCAATTACTCTTTGCATTAGTTTGTAACCTTTGGGAAAAAAATTCTTTTTTTTTTCTATTTTCTTTTCTTTTTTTAATGATTGAAACTCATTCACAGAAAAGCAATGCTTAATTTTTATATAGTAAGCAAACATGTTTAAGCAGATGAAAACATTTCTCTCTTTGCTTTAATTTCATGATTTATAAAATAGGGTTGTTGAATTCTTTTGTCTAACTACAGTTTGCCACGTGAGTTCAACTGCTTATTGTGTGTATGTGCCTCTGTGTACACATTAGTCAGGTCTCAATTTTCCCCATTCATTATGTTTGTCCCATCCTCTTATCGTTCTCTGGCTGTGAGTAACATTTTTATCTTTTTCCTCATCCCATCCAGTCATTCCTTGCTTTAACCCTCATCATGGCTGTTGGTTGCCTGGCTGGTCAGTCAGTTGGCCAGCCATGTACAAGCAGCTGATGTCATCCATTTTGTAGTACTGTATTTGTGGAAATGGCCTGTCCCCTTCCCTGTCTTCCCTTGCCTGCCCCTACTGGCTGGCACAGGTGTTGGTTGCCCGCTATCTGCTGCTTAGCTTCTTTTGTTGTCTGCCTTCTTGTACATCTTGAAGGCTTTTAAATGCAGAAAACTGCTGCTGCTGATATTGGCTCGATATTAGTGGCAGTGGAGTAAAAAGAATGAGACGATGATGATGATGGGAAGGAAGGAGGTTGGTAGAGACAGGAAGGTTAGGGAAGTGATGGGAGCTATGGACAAGCACCCTCCTTTATCCTCATCTCCATCATCCTCATCTTTCTGCTGCTGCTGGATGAGTAAGGAACACTTGAGTTTTCCTTTCCTTCCCTAACCTCACCCAGTTTTCCCTTGTTCAACTTATGGGTTTTTATTTTTACTCAAATGATTATTCCTGAATCTTACATACATTGACAACACTGTATAATTTTGGTAGGAGGCTTAGTCACAGATTATGCTTTACTATAAGAGTTGAGGTTTTGGTGTACATTTGTGTAATGTTGATTGTATAGTAGTATCAGACTAGATTGTATTATTAATAATTATTATTGGAGGATTGGTCATTATTCAGATATCCATTTGACTGACTTGATTCACTGAGTTGTTGATGTCTTCAACATCCACACTGCTTTAAGGCTTGTAGAAATACTGGTGAACAAAGTATTCCAATATTTAATCTTTGCATAAAGATACAGCATTTAAAAAAAATAACTTATCTTGAATGCAATCTGTGTTAGCATCTTAAAATCATTAATAAATTATCACTTCTGTTTTCTTTATCTTAGATATATTTTTGGTTTTACAATTTTTTTTTTATTAAACACTTAAAAATATAATACAATATTATTTAATAATTTTCAGTTTGATATAATATTTTTTTGCTACTTGGTTTTATATCAATTCTAAGTCTTGTAATATCCACATTAATGTTTAGAAAAACAGAATTAGTCATTGTTTGTGCTTATTGTCAAGTTTCATTAGGATTGGTTTATTTCAACTGTAACCAGAAAGAAATTTCACTAAGCAATGCATGTTTTTATATTTGTCATTATCTGATTTTAAACAGAAGCAATTGAATAATAAAAAACATCTATTCTTTATTAAAGAATGCTAGCCATTTTTCTGGCTTCTGATTTAAATCTAATTTTTGTGCTATGATTGTTTCAAGTATTTTATTTATTTTGTTATCCAGTTGTGTGTGTGTTTGTAAGTTCTAACATTATGTGCGTATGTATGCGTATGTCTCATTTGAGTATGCATGTGTGGGCAAATTCTGTGTCTCTTCTCTAGCACTCCTGATTAGCAATATCTTCTTTCTTTAGTCTGTTCTATTGGTTTGTATAGTGGAAGTGGCTGATGGTAGTAAGGAGAGGTTAGCTGACAAATTTGTTGTGAATCTGCAGAAAGAGCAGTAGGCTTTTTAAAATGAAATAATTAGAACAAAGACAATGAGTATTTATTAAAATAGCACTTAAAAATAATTTGCATAGATAAGGATATAAATATATATATTTTAGTATGTGGATCAATTTCGATTATAAAAGCATATTTATCTCAGTAATGTTGATTTTGGTGTCATGGATTTACAAGTGCAAAACTTACCCTTGGGGCAGGGGGACAAGTAGCTATTTTATTTTATTTTCTCTTTCTTTCTATAATTATCCTGATTTTAAATCAGACTAGCAAAATTACAGTAACATTAATTTAATTACTTTAATTTATTACAACTTTTTAAAATGTTCATAGCCAAATTTATATTAATTTATTAAAATGGTGTGAATATAAAATAATTTGTGTTTAGTTTCATAAAAAAGTAAACTATGACAAAAGTGCCATTATATTTTTAACAGCACGATGAGTATAGATTTCAATTTCATGTTATTCTGCTTCATTCTACTATGAATTGTAACATTTTTTGCAAATATTAACAAAATTGGAGTTTTTTTTTTTTTAATTATCATTGTTTGAATGTTAGTTCTTAACTATAATTTTTTTTTTTTTTTCAGATAGTAAAAAAAGTCTATCATAATTTTACATTTTTACTTGTATTTGAGTATCACTTTTTTTTTTTTATATCTCAATAAAAAATAATAATTGAAGTTATGGTACATTACAAGGGTACATTCAAAAGAATCTCAAAGCAATTGATAGTTGACACTGATTTTAAAGTCAAATCCAGTTAAATATCTTCTGAATATGAGAATATGGTTTACCTGGTGTCTCTAAAACGGTTTTTTTTTTCCATTGTGTAACTGTAATCTGAAGAAAAGGGTTGTGGGTGGGGGGAGAATTTTGAGAAATTTATACTTTTTGTTTTCTGAAGAAAACTTTAAAAAAATTCCTCACCAAGAGAAGTAATAGAATAATGACTATTAAAAAAAATTTAAATAAAATGTGGGTGTTGCTTAGGGAAAAAGCATGCAGAAATAAATCAAATGGAGGTTATATGGGTGAGATATAATAGTAATAGTAATGATATTGCCTAGGGTTTAAAAAGGTTGGATAGATTTACTAGAGGTGTGGTCTAGAATTCCTCTGAAAAGAGACAGAACAAGCAATGTCCCATGTGTGAGAATAGCATTCCACAACTGGTCTTAACAAAAGGCATAGATAAGAAAACCCGATGCCTTTTTATAACTTTTTTTGCTTATCGAAAATTAGAAAAATGTTTTCATTTCGTATACCTATTTGCTGTGTAGTGGGATTTGTGAGACTAACGACCACTACTGAGTGGAAAGGCTTCTTACTCTTGTGTAAAATTAGTTTTCTTTACATATGAATATAAAGAAAACTGATTTTACCTAATTAAAAAAAAAAAAAGATAAAAGTTCACTTGTGTTTTTTTTATGGTAATTTTTGCCTAAATTTATATTTAAGAATAATTAATAATAGCTTCATTACCACTGAGCTATGTATGCAGATTTTATTTTTATTTATTGAAGTTTCAGTGATTTTTTTTTTTTTTTTAACCAATAATTCCCTTTAACTCTGACAGAGAAGTGGACTTTTCGCATATGAACTGCTTCTTATTTGAACTATCGTGAATTTTTAGTTCAAAGAATAAAATTACTTTTGAATTAAATATTTATTAATTTTTAAAAGGAGATTAAATTACTAAAAGTGTACCGGAATTATATTTTGATTATTTACAAATCTGATTTTATTTTAGTTTGTCTTTCCTGTCTAAGTGGAGAAAAAATAATCTTTGAAAATATTTTTTTTATTTTTGTTTGTTGTCTATGTCAAGTCAACACCTTAAGTGTAATGTTCTTAATTGCTATATAACAGCTTAGTTCTTTTTGTTTTTAATTATTTTAAATGACTTTTGGGGGCGGGGATATTTTTTATTAACTTTTAAAAGTGTGAAGCATTTTATTGTGGCTTTTAATTTATAAGAATGACAACTAGTGGAATCATGTTGCTAATTTTGTCTACTTTTTTTTTTTTTAAATTAAACCTCAACAATTTCAATTTGACAAACCATTTAAAATGGAATTCACTGATTTTCTACACATGCACAATGAATTTAAAAAGATTTCAGTATATTATTACCATTTAAAATTACCAGTTTGTTTTACTTTGTCCTTATTGCAATAAGTAAAGGAACTTGGTTTGATGTCAAATTTTGTTGCCTGCTGAAAGTAATATTGTAATTGTGTCAACACAATTACAATATTACTTTCAATAAGGTCTCTGCAAAGATTTAAAATTAAATCTTTATAAATTTTTGCTCAAATATCCTGTTTGTCCTTCCACTAAATTAAATAATAATAGCTTTCTTTTTTGTTTTTGTTGATTATTAAATTAAAAAAAAAGAAGCTTTACTACTTACTACTTTTCTTGATTGAGAATTTTTTTAATTTTCCGAAAACCAAGTTTAAAAAAATGTTGAATTTTTCTTTTTTTTAAAATTTTAAATAAATATTTTATTTATAGGACATCACAGTTGTTATTTGTATTTGACGTTATTTTACTAAATACACTTGTTTACAAATGTTTTCAAAAAGTAAAAGGCTTAGTTTTGGTCTCTGGGCGCATTTCTAAATTTATTTTATATTGTTTTAAATTTCAAGACAGAAGGCAACATTAAATAATGATATTTTAAATTAGTAGATTATCCGTTATTAAATTACTTAAAAATAGAACTTATACAACTATCACGTAACGTAAAGGGGCTCTCAGAACTAATCGTATGGCATTTCTAGTCTTCAGTGAAATCACAACAGATTGTGTACCAATATTGGCTTTGTTTTTAATATTGTTCCAGTGTGTTACAGTTTACATTGATTTTAGTATCTTGCATATTTTTTTCTTCTCTCTGCTTCTTTATCGTTTAAAAAATTCTGTAATAAACAATTGTGGTTCGAATTAACAGGTAATTCCTGGTTGATTGTTTTCCTTACTTGGTATGTTTTGAAATTAAAACGGAGCAATGCAAAACTGAAAGGCATTGGGTTGATAACTGTAAATAACTGAACCTAATTCTCAAATTACTTTTTCAAATACTACATATCTCTACTTGGTCGCTATAGCAACGTTTGCCTCGTAGTAGAGGTGGGGGGGAGGTTTTTCTCATTTCACTGTGTCTCCTCTTACTTCAGCTTTAAACTCAAGGTGACTTCTAACAACTTGTTTGTTATATTGTCCTTTCCACAATTTCGTGAATATATGGGTGCTTTAAGGGTCAGTCTCTCTGTTGGTGGGGAAGAAAGACATTTTTCATTTTATTATGCTGATTACTTACTTGCCACCAATTCATCCTCTCTACCTTTTCTCTCGTCTCTCTTCTGAAGCGATTTCCATTTGTTACAGTTTAAGAATCTTTTAAATGTTAGTTTTTATTTTAAAAATAAAAAATTTGATTCATTAAAAACTTTTTAATGAATCGAATTTTTTATTTTATTTTTTGAAAATAAATATATTTTTCAGTTTTGACAGTACAACCATAACCTTGTTTCGTGTTGGAAGAAAATATATATTGCATTTTTAACTTAAGACACAATGGGCAACTCTTAAAAAAAGAGAGTGCTTGTTTTTTTACTTTTTTTTATACACAATCACAATATTAGGAAAACCTGAAAAGCTTGTTGCTTTTAAAAACTCTAACAGCAAAAAAAAAAAAAAAAATACTTTCATTTAATTTTAATCATTACTAGTTTTTTAAACAGATTTTCTTTAATTTATAATTTTCCTATAAAAATATAAAGCTAAAATAGATCTGTACTATAAATGCAGAGTGTTGAAAAATTGATGGCAGAAAAACAACCAAGTAAAAGGTAAAAGTTTCAGGAGTTGACAAAAAGATTTTGTTTGGCGCTCTGAAAATTTTAATAAGTCAATAGTACAAGTTTATAATGTGAACTTTGTTGGCAGTAAGAAAGGATTTAAAACCGTAGCGAATTTCTAAAAAAATCTTTTCTAACATGGGAACTTAAAAAATGTATTTTATTGAATGAAAAAGTCAATAAGTTAAAAGTTTAGCATTGAACTTATTGAATTTTGAATAAACGTACATAACACAAGCATGAAAAACTTATTCAGTTTAAAATTTAAACAAATTAACCAATAAAATTAATAATCTAAAATATTTTAAAACTTAAATATTGATTTAAACTTTAAATCAATATTTAAGTTTTAAAATATTTTAGATTATTAATTTTATTGGTTAATTTGTTTTCTAAAAATAGTTTTTAAAAAAAAAAAAAACATCTGGTTGTCACTTGTAAGTTGTATAAATTATTTCATGCATAATTGCAATTTAATTTTATGAGAGTTTTTTGTCTCTCTCTCTCACACAACTTTTTGGGACTAAGTTAAGCCTGGTACAAGAAGGCTATCAGGAGTATTTTTTACTGATTTTTACTGTCCTGTCCTAATGGTGTTTGGATTTAAATGGTGCATCAATAGTTGTGCATTTTTTTGCTTTTAGAATTGAGAAAGATTAAATTTTAAGATTAAAAAATTGTTTAAAAATAATCAATGTTTTAGTTATTTTAAAAATTTGAATTGTACATTTTTTTTATGAAGTGAAGTGAACACTTAATTAAAAAAGGGCTTAAAAGTCTCTTTATCTGGTTGATAACTTTTAATACAAAAAAAAACTTTTTTTTACCCACAAAATTTGAAAAATATTAAAAAACAATATTTGATGTCCTCTCTTTGTTCAGTCAAGTAAAAAGAGAAGAAAGTGCTGCAGCATTACTCAGTACTTTTAAACTGCTGCTTCTACAACTACTTACAACAGAAATATTAGCGTTTCACTCTTTTTGTTGGCCTTGGCTGCTGCAAGTTTTGCACTGTTTGCCATAATGGTGGCAACACAGTCTGAATTTTACTTCTGTCTTTATAGCAATGGTGTGGGGTTACATTTTGTCTGCTGGACATACTTCAGGCTGCTACTTTTTAAGACGGAGATATGAAGAAAACACCCCTTTTTTTTTAAAGTACTGATGGATTTTAAAAAATCTGAATTACTTCCCTTGTCTTTTTACGATTAGAAAACTTTATTTGCATAATTTTTTAAGTAACCTATTGTTTTCAAGATCATCATTCATTAATTTTATCTTTAAAAATACGTTCATTTTTTTTTTTTTTATTGACATTTTCTAAGAAAATTATTCTATGGCAGATTAACATCAGATCAAAACAAGAACATATAAAATTTAAAAATCAAATTATTTTGGCAATAAAAAAAATAAACCTACTTCCTGAACAAAAAAAAAGATTAAGTTTTGTTGGTGAAATTAAGATTCCTACTATTTTTTTTATCTTTCACAATATAAAGATTTACCTATTTTTCAATAGTTTATTGTTTGATTAAAATGTTTTAACTGCTTACTAGTATTGAATCTAGATGAAATAATTGTTGTATGAATTTTTTTTTATCTTTATATCAGTTTAAAAAATGAATTAAAACTTTTACTTTTAAGTTTTCAAAAATTGTTTTATAGTTAATAATCAAATCATGTATTGACTTGAAAGAGTAACTCAGTGGCAGTCAATGCCCCTCAAAAGAAATAATTTTTTTCAAGTGTTCAGAATTTATTAATTCTGTTGTACTTTTTTGAACTGAAACAGCATTTAATTGACTTAAAATTTCAAATTATTTGCTTATGACTTTCAAATGTACTTGTAGAAATGGGAACAAAATAAATTTAAGTAGTCTGAAGTTTATTCATCAAGATATTTTTTTAATCATGGTTCATACAGTAATTTTATATTAAAGAATTATTTATGATTCATGATGGTCATTGAAAATTTTCTTTTTATTTGAATTATGCAAACTCGGTTGAAAATGAATGTCTGGAATTTGGTAATGAGACATAAAAAAGAATGTAAAATTATGGCCAAGACTAAATTTTGATAATTTCTGCCTTCTTGAGAGTCGGAAAAGCTCTCCATTCTAGTCATGATTTTCACAGTGGATCATATTTGATATTTATTATAGTTGAATATTTAAGCTGAGATTATAAGTTGATTTACTTAAACTTGATAGCATTTTTATTGTAGGTACCTCAAAAACTTTTCTAAAAAAAAGCATACTATGATGAAACTTGATAAAATTAGAAACAAAATTTTATTGTCAAAATGCTTGTTATTATTAAGAGGAAAGACTAAAGTATTTTTTATTATTTTATCAAATTTTTTAAACCTTTCAAAGCACATTCAAAATTTTGGTTAAAAAATATTGTTTTTCTTGCATCAGTGGTGGGCCAAAGATTAGTATGGCTAATTTTAGCATCTTTTTGGCATTAAAAACACATTGCTTTCGAAATTCTTGCAAAAATCGAATAATTGCTGTATTTATAGTTAAATTTCCAGGACTTATTCACAAATAAATGAAATTATTTATATTTTTTTAAAATCTTGGTAAAATTTATTTATTTATTTATTTTTTTTACCCTACTTAATTTTATGAAATTTTGAGAAATTAAAATTTCAGCTTCTTCGTAGTTAAAAGCAACACTTCTGGGAGAATTTAAATCATCTTTTTTTTTTTTTTTGTAAAACGGAAAAATATCATTTACCAAAAATCTGCTTTGAATCATAAAATTAAAAAAATGCAATAAAACTATGACATTAATTAGAAAAGCTTTTATAAATAAGAAGATATATTAAGAACACTATTGTAACAAAAAAAATTTCATTGAATAATGAATTTTTGCAAGAATTGTTTTCATATTTAAAATTTTAATTAGTTTTTTTAAGTTTTAAATCTTTTTAAATTCTGTATTAATTTCAGCCTTTTAGATAATACTATTATTAAGTGAAAACTATATTTACTACTTATAAATGGAAAATCATAAACACCATATTTTTAAAAGAATTTTGAATTGTATGTGTATAAATGTGCCAATTTTTGTAAGTACATGTGCCGATACACAACATTATCAGAAAATATATATATAATGTAATATAAATGTGTGCTTGTATGAGAGAGAGAGAGGGGGGACTGAAAAGTTCTCAGACCTGTCAAGAAGGGATTCTTAAAGAAATTCAGATTTTGTAAGATTTCAGGCAGGGAGTTTTTCTACACTCCCTGATATATAGATATATATATATACACACACACACACACACATTAAAATATTATTTGTAGGGTTTACTTTTCATATACTTTTTATTTTTTCCTATTTTGAAAAAAAAAATAATTGGTGTCCTGACATTTTCCTTTTAGCCATTGGAATCTAATCAACTAGTGTGGTTGATTAGTATTACTATCAGAGGACAAAAAATGCTTGTTACTAAAAATGTTAATCTGAGTGAAGTTCATGTATTTATTTTATCAATTTTTGACTTTTAATACAATAACTTTTTTTTGTTTTATGTTATATGTACAGAAAATTTGAAATCTATACAAGTCACATTTCTATTATTTATCTATATGATGTAAGGATATGCACTATTTGCTTTAA
This sequence comes from Acanthosepion lycidas, assembly GCA_963932145.1. NCBI lineage: Eukaryota > Metazoa > Mollusca > Cephalopoda > Sepiida > Sepiidae > Acanthosepion > Acanthosepion lycidas. The sequence goes on from OZ010578.1 coordinate 82,476,240, forward strand.
TTTATTAATATGATTTAATTTCTTTGTCTTGTTTTCAAATTGGTGCATATATATATATATATATATATATATATATATATATATATATATATAGTTTTATACTTTTTTCACTTAATCAATTAAACTTTTTTCCCAAACATTTTAATTAAAAATCCTTTATAGCCTATAACTTTTTTTTATCATTGCTTGAAACTCTCTATTTAAAGATAAACTTCAAGAATTTGTGGAGTTATTATTTGGAGATTTTCAAGTTGACACTAAGACCTTCAGACTTTTGAAAACTTAATTTTCCAGCTTTATATATAATATTGGTGTATTTTATCACATTAGAGCTTTAATGACTTACATATTTTTTTTTCTTTATTTTTAACAAATAATAATTTATAATTGTTTCTGAGTATAGCCATCTGTTTAGGGTGGCTAGATAATCTCTTTTTGCAGATGCCTGCTCAGGCACATTTGTTTCTTCAACACTCAGGGAGCCAACCTGTGGTTTATACTGAGTTGACTTCATAATTTTCAGAATAATCCTGTGTGATTGACAGTTTGAACAAAGCCAGTGCATTGAAGCCCTTGGTCATGATGACTTGTCACTTGTTGCTAGCACAACCATCAACAGCTTCCAAACAGTTTTGTCTACCCAATTTTACTCACAAAGCTTGAGTCAACCCATTGTATTGTTTTCAAGCACTTCCCAATGGTGCTGCACATTGTGATCATTTTCCCAGGCCAATAATATCAAGAAGCCAGCTCCTTGACAAATCAATCATGGTGAGATTCAAATCTGTGTCTCATGGTCAGAATGCTAATGTTCTAACCACTTAGCTATATGATCATCAGATATGAATTTACATAACAGGTAACATGCATCATATTGTACTTTGATTTTATAAGCTTAAAACTTAATTCCCCACTTAAAACTATTTCAAGAATATAAAACAAAATTGGTTATAATTATCAATTTAAAACAAAGTAGATATTTTAAAGACCACTGAATGTTCTTCACATTTTTAGATATTAACCAACATATATTAAAATTATATAGTTTCACAATTATTTTTGCTATTTAGTATTGTTTTGATCTGTCTGGCCATACGGATAAGTCTCTGAATATTTCTTTGGTGGCATAAAAATGAGTTTAAGGAGAATTTGGAATTATGAAACATTTTATTGTTAAAAATTGACTTAGAATTTGTACACAATGCACCGTCTTGTAATAATGCTAAAGATTTCAGTAATTATTTAATAGCATTGTACACTAACTATTATTAATTAGTTATTCAAATGATTTATCAATGTTAGTTGTTCATTGAGATCTCTTATATGGAATATTTTTATAAAGCTGGTAGCATCCATTATTTCATAAATATATAACATTACTTTATCATGAAAGTAGGCACTAGCCTCACCAGCTCTTTTCAAGTTTGTTTTTCTTCTAACAGTTTCTTCTCTCATACTTTTTGCTTGTGGAGCTCTCGACTTTGATCATCAAAAATCTAAATGCAAAGCCAATTGTTATCTTCTTAATTTCTGTTCTTTTATTGTTCCCGCTCCTTAATAGTGTTTTTCTTTTTCTCATATTCTTTGCACTCAGTAACCTTTGCATCTTAGTGGCATTATTGCCTTGCTTGGGATGAAATTATTAAAAAGGAAAATATCTAGTTATGAGGATTTCATTTTGTATAAAATTTCAATCTTGTATTTTTTTTTTTAAGTTCTGCTTTCTGAAACCTTAGTATTTCTTAACTATGACTAGTAAGTGTCATATCATGGAATAGTTGTGAACAGACTAGTCTTGCAGACTAATATTACTATCATTAGTAGATGGTACTCAGTTGTGACCTTGTATCAGACTAAGCCAATCTTAGTAAATACCTATGAATAACAATGAATATGGGGAAAGTAATATAGTAAAAGTATTATTTAGACCATGATATTTTTTTGGATTTGTGAATGTAATGCATTTTATTTATTTTTAATGCTTTTGAATTTGGTATGTAGTGTTTGGTGATAATAAATAAAACATTGTATTAAGCAAATATTGACAAGACTTGGTAAGATTATTAGTTACTGCTTCAAACAAATTCTCTTTCCACGTTGCTTGTTTCAAAGAAATTGCAGCAAGTTCTTTCTGATTATCTTTGTCACATTATTTCTCTATTCTATGTTGAAATGTAATAAAATTTATCTATGAAAGCAAGTCTTAATTAATTTAATTTTTTTTTTACAAGAATTATTTCTCCTAATGAATACTGAATTGTTCTTTGAAAATATGCTAAAACATGAGATAGTTTTAATTGAAAATAATTTTTTAGTTTTGAATTTTTCACCTGAGCTTTTATTATAGATGCAAATACATTATCATCAATAGTTAGAATTCATGTGAATACATTTTAATCATATTAAGAGAAATTTTATTTGGATGATTATTTCCTGTTGCTTTGTGAATTAATTAGTTTTATTAAGAAGAAATGCTATCTGCAATTAAGCTGATTGTTCAGAGTTTTCTATATTTTTATCTTATATATTAATATCAATGTTGTATTGGTGACATTTCTCCTAACAATTCCAGGGATTTTATTGTTGTTAAACTGACCTTTGTTTAGGTTCAAAATCTGTTTTCCTTTTCCTTTTTCACTCAAAGCACTTAAAATTCACAATAGGTCACTGATAAAATTTCTGCATGTCTGTCATTTTGTTATTTTTATTTCCAAAAAGCTATCAAACTTTTATTTGTAGTATTTTTAGTTATGAAGAACAAAATATAAACTTTTTAGTTCTATCCACTGCAAGTGGTTCAGTACTAAGATCTTAGAGAATTGATTGTAAATCTCTTAGTCTGTTTCTTTAATTTTTGCCTGCATTGGCTAGTAAGAATATGCCTCTTTACTTATTTGTGAAAAGGACACTCTAATAGAAATTTTTATGCTTAAGCTCTTTTAAAAAATGTAGATGAAAAAATTGTAAATATTTTATGGTGTTTTAATTAAAAATATATTTTTAAATTCGATGCTAAACTAAATTGTTCCTATCAATGCAGTCAATCAAATTAGTGTTTTCGTTTTATGTAAAATTCAATAATACATTTGAAAAATGAAATTATCTTGTATTTTTTTTTTCCCCATTTACAACAAAGATTGTGACTTGAGTAAACTGGACTTTGATTTTCATGAATTGTTCTTTAAATGTTGCTAATCTTTATTTAGAATTCTAAGCAAAAGCAAATTCTAAGGATGGCTGAATAATGACAATGGTTATTACAGATGAAAAACATGCAATATGTCAAACAATTCAAAATAAAATCTATTCTTATTGAAGTGTTGCAAAAGTTTTTAATTTTTAACATGCCTCCTATTGGGAACATATCATATTTAAAATGTAGAAAGCCCTGTATTATATCATTCATAATTTGTATGGAATCTACTGGATTTTATTTGGTATTTATGAGTGTTTTGTTTTTCATGTGCAACGACTGTTTTCCTATTTTTAACTAAAATATGAAAATTTTAAAGGTAATTAACTCTTAAATATTAATGATGAATTTTGTTTTGGACTATTCTGATCTTCCAAGAATTCAAAAGTTGTACTAATATGTAAAACCTGAAACATCAACTGATGCTTCTGAAAAAAAGGACATATGCTCACATTAATAATTTACATGATTTATCAAAGCAAATTTTGAAAAACTATATATCTCCCAAGTCCCAACCATTTTCTTGGACCTTGAAGACCTTCTCTATATCTGAAGGAAATGGGAATAGTGGACCTTACTTTGCTATACTGGCTCATGACATGTTAGCAGGTGTTTGGATTCAGAGTTGTCCTCATCCTAGACTGGTTGCCCCTACCAAGCCTAGTTGGTCTTCCTATTTTAAATAGCTGAAGAAAGGAAGAAATAGACATACTTTACCCAAGGGAATTAGTGTGGAGTGCCACAGCTTTTGCTGGAATTTGAACTTGACCAACTATTCCATTTTTCAAGCAACAGCCATAACTCTGCATACACACATGTAATAAAATCATAGGACCATATATGCATGCATAATAAAATTATACCATAAATTCATTTTTCTGCTTAGTTTCACTACTGTTGTCCATGAGGTCAAATGCTAATTTGACAAATGTTGGGTTTCTTTAATTTCAATTTTAATTTAATCATCTCTAGTAAAAGAATCTTGCAGTTTACTGTTGACTATTTTAGCAGACATTTTTCAATTTTTATCCCTGACAATAAATATTTTGTTTAAATAATAATATTAATATTTTTGTTTATATAAAAGATGTATTTTGTACTAATTGTATCTATGCTCTTATCATTTTTATATGCCTGTACTTATCAAATCATTTATTTGTGGTCACAATTTATAAAAAGATTTTCTGTATCAAGTCAACTTTTGGGTCAGTTATTCTTCTACTGACTCTTTTCACCTTTTTTTAAATTTTTTTTAAATGTTTGTGTTTTTGTGCAATATGGTTCAGATGTTTCTTTTCTTTTTTGCCAACTAACAAATTCTGTTTATTTTATATGTATGCAATTACAATTTGTATTTGGTATTGATTATGAGTAGATTATAAATTTAAACTATTTACTATTATTATTTTACAGTTATAAGAATCCTCACAAGTCTATTTTGGAATCAGATAAGTTGGCTATATAAAAGAAAGTTAAATCTGAAAATGCATTTTTAGCTCAAATACTTTTTTGCATGAGTTAAGATTTTAACATAAGCATCACTTAGGCATTTGCAGAAGGAACTGCTAATGAGTAAACAGTACAATAGTGGCTTCAGAAATTTCACTCCACAGATAAGAATATTTGGGATGAGTCTTAAGGAAGATCCAAGAATATCATTGATGACGTCCAATTGTGGAAAATAACTCTAGAACAATTTAATTTCTTCCAGTAAACTTTGAATTTTCTCTTTTGACTATTCATTATATTTAGTTGCAATAAAAATTCAGAAATTGCATCCTTATCAAGTATGTTCAGCTTACAACCATTTCTTAAATGTCTACTTATTATGAAAAGTTGGTTTTATAATGTATATTTTGATTAAAAGAATGTTCTTTTTTGTTTAAAATAATTTTTACTTGTCAAGCATTTCATGTGGTCAAATCTAATATTTCAAATAATGATTCATTTTCTAGTCTACAACATCAAAGCAGATGACTGATTTTGACTTTTATAAATTACTTCTATTTGTTCTTATTTCATGAATTATATGGACTAATATTTTTTATTTATTTTAAAATGTTGGACACCTTTATGTTTAATTTTTTTAAGGGTATACTTGAAGATAGATGAATAGACCAAAAAATTGTGTTTAAAACAAAAAGGTGAAAATAATGACAGTACTTTAAGATTTGTTGATTTCACTGTTGTAATAGGCCTTTTACAAGGGGAAACTTTTTATGTTGTATTCTAAATATTAGGTTGGTGCAAAAATAATGTCGTTTTCTCACATAGTAACATGTGAGAAAACGACATTATTTTTGCACCAACCTAATAATAAAATTGGATAAGCTCTAGCTAAAATTTAAACTGTTATTTTGCTTGTGGAAAATTAATCATCACCTTCAGAGCATCAGTAGAGCAAGCAAGCAAATTCAGTTCATTAATTCACACACAATTCAAACCTTTGCTCACTCAACCATTTTTGCTTGGCTTTTACTATTGTTCTATTCAGCATGTGACAGCCTAGTGTAGAATAATTATCTACAAATCTTCACATTCCTTAGTATAAAGATAATTATTGGTTGCAATCCAGACAAATCATGGTTCAGGAATTCTAAGATCAAATACTGCTTTATAATGACATAAAATATAAATTAATAGCAGGAAACAAAGTAACTGAGTGAGACTTGCGTCATAATAACTTTTTTTTTTTTTTTTTTTTTTTGCTACAAAACAAATATAACTTCTTTGCCAGTTAGCTTCTTTGCTGAGAACAAAAATAATATAGTTGCTGATATGTTACCTTTTCTGAAAGATAACAAAACATATTAAAGTTTGATTTTTATTTATTTTTAATAAGTTTACTTTGAATTACTACTAAAATATAAAATAATGATATTGGTTAAAACAAACTGTTTTTTTCTGATCATTGCTTTTATGTACATATATATTGTTTGGAATATCTACAAAAGAAAACTATAATTTAAAAGAAACCTTTCATGAAGTAAATAATAGAAGAAATGGAATCCTTATACCAGTATAACTGGATAAATTAACACCTGTTTTGGGAGTGACATGTCTTAAAATAATGTACAGAATAAATTCAAAGATTGAGTGGGAATGCTTTTAAATGTCATCAGTTACAGAAAAGACTTGAACATAATCAGAAATATGTTGGCAGCTTCATGCTAACATTTTTTTAGTTTAAATTGCTGAGAAACAAGCTAATTCAGATATTGTCATTAGTTAATATCATAAAAGTACATTATTTAATATTATACAGTTATAGATTAAATGGTTATTAAAACTTGTAACTTTATTTTGAATGAGCATTTAGATATGATTAATTTTTAAGTATTAATTTGTTGAGGGAAAGAACTTTATTCCTGTTTGGAATTTCTTTTGCCGTAAACAGTGAACTTCTCAATAATCTGCCAATAGAACCTAAACCATAGTGGCCTGCATTCTCTCTTTAAGCTAGTTAGAATGTGAGGTAATGAATCACAGCAAAACAGTGCAATGTTTAGGTCATATAAGATGTTGAAACACATGAAAACCACTGTAGGATTCTATTTAGCAGAGCATATCCATATTGAACTGTGAACTGCATATGTAATTATAAAATTACAAGTTAGCAGGTGGCATGCATATGATTTTAGCCAGACATTTTAAACATTCCCATGCCAACTTTGAGGATTAAAAAAATTAATGCAAATTAATGAAAGATTGAAAAGTATGAGAATTCCCATGAAACTAAACTTATACCAACAAGAAAAAAGTATATAAAATATTTTTTAGATTTGTCAAAGACTATAACATTAGAAAACTATATCATAAACACACCTTAATCAACTTTGTAGTTATAAATACTGAATGTATGTGCACATCAATATATGTATACATATGGACTTTAATTTTTTCTAGGTTTAGACTTGAGAGTTGTTTGTTTGTGTCAAGGAGCTTTAGTAAATAGTTTCTTTCTGGATAGTCTTTATTTACAAATAAGCACTCCCCACTGAGAATTGAAAATTTCCTTTGGAAATAGATGTAATTTTTAATATAGGCACAAAATTAAAAATATGAAATGGTGAAAATTTACCCATCACACCCTGGAGTGTGATAGGTAAATTTTTACCATTTCATATTTTTAATTTTGTGCATATATTAGAATTGTGCATGCATGTTATTTGTTTTTTATTTTGTCAGATGCTCAGTATAGTAGGGTCAGTTGGATGCCATCTGCAAGAAAAAGAGCACCATAATGCATTTCCCTCTGCCAGAAATTTGAAAATGCCATGCTTTACTGCTTGGCATTCATGCCGGAAGCTCCAATACAAACATTTCAGAGTGTTTGGGTGTCAATCTGAGGAAAGTGCAGAAGATTCAGAAAGAGTTGGATGAGTCTAAGTGTGATTATGAAGGTATAGCAGCTCAGAAAACTTACTCTGATAGTTCTGATAAGAAAAGAACTCCCAAATTTGTTGATGAGGACCTCAGACTCAACATGAAAGTCTACATCAAGTGACTTGAGGAGATAGTTCAACCCTGAGTCAAGAGGGTATTTGCTGGAAGACCCTATGTCTAGCAACAGGACTCTGCACCATGCCACACAAGCAGGAGAACCATGTCATGGCTGTCAGACAATTTCTGTGTCCACATCACCCCCTTACATCTGGTCGCCTAACTCTCCAAAATTCAACTCCCATGATTAAGTGTGGAGCATAGTTGAACGAGAGACAAACAAAAGTCCTTGTATCACCAAAGATGAACTGAAGGCAAGGATTATAGCAGGATTCACCAACTTAAACAAGGAGACCATCCAGAAGAGTTGCAGGAGATTCCAAAGTTACCTGGAGGCTGTGGCTGAAGCCAATGGTGATTTTATTGAATAAATTTACTTTTTTGTATTTCAAGATATTTTTGCATAATTTTGGTAAATAAATCTGTTAAAATGAGATGTCAGTATTATTTTCATTTGTGTGTAATTTAGACGACAATTTATCCATTGCACCCTGTACATATAATGTTTACAACTTGCTATATTTACATGGGAATCAGTGCTCAGTATCATGGTTAGATGCCTTGTAGATATAAACAGTGTCATTATAGAAATCAACACTGTTTTGTGACCGGCAGTTTCATAATATGGTCTGACATGGCGTAAAACTGAAAGTCATCATGCAGTGTTAATTTCTATGTCCATAAACACATGGACATTCATATATAGTCTTGTATCTTGGAATAAATTAGTGTATGTTGTAAATGGGCATATAAAAATGTGTGTATGAAAGATATTGTCAGTCATTAAAAGTGGCATTGTAGCAATACTAAATATACCTTCAGCTGACAAAAATGAACATTCAAGAATGGATGGTAAAATAAATCAAGTGATTTATGTTAGAATTTTAAAAATACTATAAATTTTTTTCTTGAAACAATTTCTTTATTTGAAATAATGAATTCAGATTTTATTTTTTAAATTTGAAAATTAAATTCAAGTATTAGTGAATTTTTTTTTTTTTTTTTGTTTTTTGGAAGTTTTGAAAATTCAGTAAAAGTGTTATTACATAATTAAACTTTTTATAGAAATGGTGGGGGTGGATAATCATAACTTAGCCTTAAATACTACATTATTTTTTAATCTATTTTTTTTTCTATTTTATTTCTTGTCTAAATTGTGGAGTGGTTAGATACAGTCAGTAATTATAGTGATTTTGACAGGATTTTTTTTTATTTCTATTTTGTAATTTTAGTTAATAATCTGTTGTCTGTACTAAACATTAATTTCATGTAGCTTACAATATAGTTTAAGTTTTATTTTTTATAAAATTTAGCATGGTTAATGTTTTTGAAATATTTTAATATTTGAAAATAAACATCACTGTGACTTAAGAAATTTATTTGTTCCATTGATAAAAATGTACGCAGAATATCAAGTTTTTGCAAAAAAATGTGATTAATAGTTTTTTTTTGATAAACATGAAAATATACTAAAAGATTAATATGGTATAATTTTTCAGTTAAAATTTTATTTTTATTTTATCTATTCTGTTGAGCTTTTATTGATGGAAAATAAAATTTTGTGTCCATTCATAATGTAATTCTCTAGATGATGATTTAAGTTATTCTCTTGTGTTTGTAGCTGAATGTTCAATTTTATGGCCTTTTGAATGTGTGAGTTATCTTTAAGAGTGGTTTTCTGGGACCCACCCAAAGTTTTTTGGCAGTCATGCTGATAGCATTGATACCCCATATGTGGAAGGCAGTGGAAGAATTTGTATGAACAATTTAGCCTTGAGGAGTGGAGTCAAGAGACCTTAGAGGGGAAGGGCACATGCTGATTTCATTGATACTCTATATATGGGAGAGGTTGAGGCTTTCAGTTGTGATTGAAGAACAAACACATATACAAAAATTTCAAACAGTATTACAAGCAAGTCTGTCTGCTGCTGCTCAGATTACAATGGCTTTCACAATTTATCATCTAGAATAATTTTATTTCATCATACCAGTTTTTAACTAAGTTTGAATAGAATAGACATGTGTAACAAGGAAAATCTTGTTTGTCCAATTCTTTTCTGTGGTTCTGAAATTAAGTATTTGATTATTCTGCATAATCTTTTAACTATCCTCTTTTTTTTTTTTTTTTTTTTTTTTTTTTTTTAAACAGTTTAGGCTAATATATTCATACTTTTATTTGATATAATTCCTTTTCTTAATCTCTTCATTTAGACCACCAAGACAAAACATTCCCCTAAAAAAATAGATGGAATAAATTTCATTTTTATTTCCTGATTTTTAAAAATATTAAATTGTAATTTTATATCCACTAAGTCTAATTTTTTCACTAAAATTAAAGCCTCTTCTTAATGAACTAAGGAATTTAACAAAAGAATTTAAGTTTAATAGATATTACAACTCATCTATCAATCAATAAGTCGATAAATAAGCATATTCATTTTTTTACTATTTAAATTTTTTATTTTCATGTTTTGTCACCAAATATTTCACATTAAGTATGTTAGTGAAATTTTCACTAATGACCAGATTATTGCTATTATGTTTTGTAGAAATCATTTTGTTCCAACTTTTTAACTCCTTGTCTATGGTTGCCCCATAGATTTAGCTGATTTGGATGACACTTCATCTATTTGGCCATGGTTTTAGTTTTTGCATGGGACAACCTTTTTATTTTTATTTTTTGCATTTGCTTAGACATTTGTTAGTTAAAATAATTATGCATATATGTTTAATATTGATGCTTTGCTTGTATTTTTGTTTCATATTTGCTTCTAAGCCACTTGAATCAAATGAATTTTAGTTAAATAAAATTGCTTGTTCAGTCAAAGATCAAAATGCAAAGGAATGCTGTAAATTTCTTAACCTGACCAAGAAGTCTTCTCAAAAAAAGAAAAATAAATAAAATTTTGATGTTTGGTCATTCATTTTGAAAAGTGGGTCAGACAACTTTTCAGCATTCCCTCATTCTGTACATAGAATTTACAAAGATAACTTTATATAATCATTTGTTTTTTTTGTTTTTTTTGTTTGTTTGTTTTATACAAAGTGATCATATAATTATTAATCTTTAATGAGTCATAAGACCCCTTAAAAATTTGTAAGTAACAGATGGAAATGTAGATAATACTCTTGGGTATTGAAAATTTTACATAGCTACACTAGCATGGGATGTGGGAGATGAGTTTCTTAATAGGATTAAACTGGAAATGATTATGCTTTTTATAAACATGCTTTGTTACTCATTTCTTTCATAGGAATATAAATAAGCAACTAAAACTATTATTCTTAAAAATATTTTCCCTTCTTTTAATTGCATGTAACATCTGTTCTGATTTCATTTTTCTACCTATTTATTTTTTAAACTCTACTGTATATTTTGTGACTAAGTTGACTTTTTTTACAGACAAAACATATACTATTTAATACCTTCTAATGCTTATAACTGTGCTAAAATATTATAGATGTATGGTATTTTATGTTTAAGATTTTTTCCACAAGCAGTTTTTCAAAAAATCATACATAGGAAAAAATCTTTTAACAGTTTAGATCTTTTTAGTAAAATTATTTACTCATACAATTTCTCATGGCTTTTTTCAGAAGATAATTGGAGAAAAACTTGATTTTTCTTTTATATTTGAAAAAATGTAATAAAGCAAAATCTGATAGAATCTCTAAGAAAAAAAAGTTCATATATTTTGTTTATGTGTTTTCTTTTTAGATTTCATTTTATTTTTGTCTAAAATGTTTTTATATGATAATTTTCTTTGTAAAAACTTATTTGGGAAGACTTAGTTGTTCAGATGTTTAGGAAAGAAACAGCTTAATAATGTTTTGATATTTTTAAATTCATTCAATTAATCAGTTTGCACACAATGTTGACCAGTTTCAAATGTCCACTACTTCTATCATATAACTTTGTCTTTTGTAAACATTTGTTACATTAAAAAAAATGAACTATTAGGTTGGTGCAAAAATAATGTCGTTTTCTCACATAAGTTACTATGTGACAAAACGACATTATTTTTGCACCAACCTAATAATAAACTGTTTTACTTGTCACAGTCTAGGGTTATCTGCTAAGCATAGCTGGTAGCTTTGCAACATGAGTAACCTCCTAGTTTGTTTTCAACTTAAAAATTTATATTAAAACATTCTTGTTATGGTCAAGATCAGAACATCTATTCTTAGCAGTCAAAAGAAAGTATAAAAGTATGTAAATTTTGTATTTACTCTTTTGTTAGAAATGTTCACAAAACAATCTTATTTCAACTTAAATGAACTTGATAAAAAGGAGGCTACTAATAAAGTTATTTAATATAATTAAATATTAATATTTTGTGTAATGTTTTGATATTGTTGCTTGAGCAATAAGACTATACATGAAAAATAAACACTCATCCACCCAAACAGGCAAGTTTCCTTTGAAAGATCTATAAATAGACTATTGTGTGAAGCAAATGGTGCATATAGGATTTATGAAAGGAGATTATTTGTTTTAGTCAAAGTTTGAAGGCTGTGTATTCTAGAGAGCAACTTTCATTATTTTTATGTAATAATTCAGGAATATATCATATACATGCCATTCAAATATTTTAACATAAATTAAAAATTTGGGATAGTAAGTTATACCAAATTTTGTATGATTTGTATTGTGTGTATAGACTTTAAAAAAATAGTTTCTTTAATATATTTGAACTATGTTTTGTCTTTTATACCCAAGTATATTGAAAGCAAAAATTCAATTGTGAAAAGTTAAACTAATATCTAGAAGTGGGAGGGTATTATTATAAAAATCCAAACATTAACTGGAGATAAACTAAATTTTATAGAATCTGAATCTCATAATCTGATTAAATAATTTAAAAAAATTGGAATAATGAACTTACTTTACTATATTCATGAGTTTTCAGGAGTTAAAGAAAGTTTAAAAGAATATATAATAATAATAATAATAATAATAATTTGATTTCTATATGTTTGTTACTATAACATAGCAAAAACAATATATCATAGCACAATTTTTGTTAATGAATTTTAACAGTATTGTGCTAATTTGGAGAATAACGCAATTTCTAATGTAATTTTTAAGTAAGTATAGATTTACCTTGCATTTCACCCCCACCCAAAAAGGTCTGTCTAAGAGTGATAACTGCAAGTCTATTAACTTGCAGGGAAACTTGTATGCTTTGTGATTTTGCAAATAAAGTGTAATTTTTGTTTAGACAACTACAAAACAAAACTATTTCAGACTGAATGGTAGGACTAACTTCCAATGTCCACCAAAAACCACAACTACTCACAGGGTGGAGACATGAAAACAATGTTATATTTTCATTTCACCCATTTAACAAGCAAATGTTACACACACACACACACACACACACACATACACACACACACACACACACACAGGAGATAAAATATTTTCTTGTAACCAAAAAGACTCTGAAATGATTGCTTAGGTTACTTGAACAAAAATTTACTTTTTAGAGTGTAGTTGTTTTTACTGGTGTTGTGTTAGTGGTTTACATGGTCATTATTTTAAAATTAAATTTCTTTCTCTTAAGTACTGAGTAAATATGCTTCTATGTTATAATTTATTTCCTAAGTACTTAAGCTTTATTTGAGAACTCTTTGAACAGTTTTAAAATTCACAATTTTCTTAGGTTTACTTTTTAATGGGTTTAAACTGGTGCTACTGATTTCTCAGCTTGAAATTTTTAAAACTATTTTTCAATTGGTATTTTTCTGTTGGTTAGATGTCTTATGGCATTAAAACATAATTTCACAAAAATAATATAAATTTAGTGTTAGAAAGGAAGAGGTGAAAGTTATAAATTGATATTTAAATATGATCATTAAAACATTATGACTGGTTCTCATTATTTGACTGGATTTTCCTTTGTTCCTCCACTTCTGAATACAAATGATGTGAAGATTAAATTGATAAATATAAATAAATAAAACAAATAAATGCATTAGAAAAAGATCACATGGAAATATTTATGGACCTGTCAGAATTGTGCTAAAAAAAATAAATTTTTACAATCAAATTGACTGGAATTTTTATTTTTATTTTTTGAAAACCTGAGATACTGTAAGGATTTAAACATTAAAGATTTATTACCTTTTGTCAACAGAATTTCATAAGAAAACCAATTTAGATACACACCCAGGCTTGATTTATACTGTCTGCAACCATTTATGTACCCATTAATACTTTCATTGTAAATGTAAGAGGAATGAATTATTTGATATTTAATCTATTATTACTAAAAAAACAAAACAAAAAAAACAATTTAATTTTGTAGCATTGTTTTCTACTATGTATAAAAATCAGTAATATTTCTATATTTTTCTCAGATATACCAGGTCTGGTCTGATTGAATTAGATTAAATAAAGGGTTCAGTTTGAAATTCCCTGGATGTTTCCAGGATTGACAAAGCCACTATGCTGAAATGTAATAACTACAACAAAGATGAGGACAATAATCTGAGTAAATAATACCAGGACCAATTTCAACCAAATGTTTTAGAATAAAGAACATTAAAAGATTAAGAAAATGGAATAATGCCAACAAAATTTGAACCATAAATTCCTCAGCCAAAAGTTAAAAACAAGAAACTGATTTCATGTATTTTTTCTTTTTTGATTTTAAGGCTTTAAATAAATATATCATCATTTTTCGTTTCTCAGAGGACCTAAAAATTAATAACCCAGATGTTTACCTATGAACCTTGGGATAGGGGATAGTTTATTATAATAACCAAAATAAAACAATTCAAACAATTTATTTTGAAATAAATTGTATACTTAGCATGCAATATTATTATTTTTTTTTTTTAATACGTTGATGTATGTAAATAACTTTTAGGAAGATGTCTTTGGCATAGGATTAAAAAAACCCACTGCTATTTTTCCTTACCCATCGGCATCATCCACATATATAAAATACAATGTGTATCTGCATATGTTTTATTCATAACAATTTTCAGAGTGTGCAAATAGTACTCTATAATCTTAAGCAGACTCTTTAATCCCAAGTAGAAATGATGATATATGCATAAATAATTCCTTTATTTTGTATATGCTAGTAAGTTAAATATCTGCTTAAATTGCAACAGAACAGTCTTACTTTTATGCATATTTAAAAAAAAAAAATCTATAAGACAAAATAAAAACAAAATTGTACAAAGTATCCCATGATATTTCACTTGGGATATTGAACGTGGTTGACTTGAAAGAATTGATTACTAATACTGATTAATTCTTGAAGGTCTTTTCAGGGATTGGCTTATATAAGTAAATGAAAAGTGTTTTTTTTCTGTTATGTTGCACATAACTTAAAAATTTAACAGAGAAAATATCCTAATATTCAAAAGTTGATTAAAACCATTAATTTCCCTTTTGCAAAGCTATAGTGATTTAATTCTAACACATTTAAGAACAAGAGGCCAGTTAAAAGGCATTGTTTATTGATATAGGTAAATTTACTAATGTGTGCATTGGTTAGCTTTCCTCTCGTTGTAGTGAAGATTAACAACTTCCTTAATGTACTCATTTGAAAATACTTTTTACTTAAAAGTTTATATATATTATTGGACAACCCAATTTCTATAAATTGAACGAGTTTGGTAGTGTTATAAGGGAAATAACTCTTATTAGGGTGTATCCGATTCTTAACAATTTATAATTTGTTGCTATCAGTGTAAATTTAAATAATTATATTGCATCATTTGGTATTGTCTACCTGAGTAATATAATGTTGTACCTCATTTCTATTAATCATCATTTTTTTTTAACTCTCAAAAATATGTTATCTGTGGAGCAAAGACAATTATTTTTCTATAAATCTCAGTTGGTATATCATTCAACTGAAACAGAGAATGCTTATTTGGTGTTTGGAGGAGGGGCTGCTACTGAGTGAAACAGTACAATGGTGATTTCACTCTACAGATGAATATTCAGTAGGAACCCTGGTAAGGGTTTATGAACATCATCAATAATCAAGAAAAATTATGGAAGATAAGCCTAGAATAACATAGTTCGAAATGTTTCAGTAAAGTTCTTTGAATTTTTTCATTATGCCCATCAATAATGATGGCTCATATTTTTTTTTTAAATGTGTTGTTACTTATAATAAATGGATCATTTACATTAATTGTAAATCTATATTTTGATTTAAAGCATATCTTTTTCCTGTCAAAAAAAAAACAATATTTTATGTGGTAAAACTTAATAGTTTATCATCAATGCCCTTTAATGCAATAGAAAGCTTACTTTGAAGAATGCATTTTATTATGTATTGTTTTCTTGATGTTTTTGAACTTGGAAAACCTAAATTTTATTTTTTTGTTTAAACTAACTATATTTTTCCTTTTGGCAATTTTTTTTTTTTTAATTTTAATATATTTAGATTAAAATCTTACAATTTTGTTTCTTAGAAATAAATTTCTTATCACGGAAATTGTTTTTTCTCACTTTTCACCTATTTATATTGTTGAATTTATTTGCTTAGAATTTACTTAATTTCTAAAAAGAAATATTTAATTTGAATGGTATGGAGCTAATTTTTCTTGCCTATAATTAACAACTTTTATATCAATTTCTTGTTTTGTAGCATCATTATTTTTTCTCAGCCTTTCATTCAGGATTCAATCCTAATACTAAAATTTCTGCACGAGTAAAATCTCGAGCAAGTATGACAATTTTATCATATTACATTTTTTTTTTTTTTATAATTAAGTTGTTTTTTATTTTATATATATATATATATATATATATATATATAAATTTGTCTTTCACTTTCATAACTGGAAGATAAAAAAAATATTATTTTATTTCTAAATTTTTATATTATTTATAATAGGCTGATGAAATAAATGCCAGTGTAAATCTTGAAGAACCTGATGGTAATTCCACTCTGCATCATACTGCTGACATATCCATTGCTGCAACATCCACATCCCATTGGTCATCATCTGCACATCCAGGTAAGTCAGTCTTCAAATATATGCTCTTCAGAACTGGAAAATATGTAACATGTCTTTGATAAACTCAAAAGTCTCTCAGTTTCATATTGTAATTGATCATCTGAATGAACATGATGATTGTGCTGATATTTTTCTAAGTGTATGCTTTATTCTAATCATTTATTTGTTCTAATCAATTTAAAATTGACAAAATAGTCTCCATGAACAAAGGGACATTAATATGCACCAATACTTTAGTTCATAACTCACTCTTTTGGACTACAAGAGAGCTATATATATATATATATATATATATATATATATATATATATATATTTAAGAGTAGGCATCTATTCATGTCTGATTCTTAATTTGGATGTCAAATTCATATCTAGCTTCAAGCATCAATTTCTTTCAAGTCATTACTATATTCAAGACAATTTTGGCTGAATTGATCATTGGATCAAAGATAAAACTGTTCTTTTTGATAAGTCAGTCTGTGTTCATTTTTTTCTTGCATTAAGTATCATAATTATTATAATTTGGCTTGATTCTTAATTAGCATATATATTATGCCCTGCCAACACCTCCATAATAAATAAAGGACTAAAGGAAAAATGAAAGACATATCAGAAGCACTGTTTGGCTTCAGTCAAAAAAGAGAAAGAAGATAGAGGAGGCAATACAGCTGCCTCAGTAAAATGGGAAACTTGTCAGTTTCTAATCTTTTCATTTGTACCCCTTTACTTCTTTAAATAATGACCTACATTCATAATCGATATTGCAATATTTGGTTGAAGTTGTTAAGCTCAAATATTTAATGATGCAATAGGGCAATTTCCATGGGTTTTTCATAGTCATAAAGCTTGCAAGCAGCTTATTCAATCATTTACTTAAGAATTATGATTCATTAAAAAATTCAAATAGCAAAACTGGGAAATTTTCACAGGTACTGCTATATGACAGTCAATTAAGTGTTTATGCTATTAGTATCACATTACATACACAATAATTACAATTTTCATTCAGTTGGGTATTTTCAGTATGAGACTCAGTTACTTTGATCTTTTTGAATGATTTCAATTCTTTTCACAATATGTTCATTTTTACAATAATAAACTCAACATACTCTACGAATGCATATGTGTGTGTAATATATATCTTTGTTATATAACCATGGTGCTAGGCAAGGCAGAAATGGTTTTCACAAAAATGTATTTTTTTTTTTTAAGTATTAATTAAAATTTAATGTGCTTTTGCTTTTTTTATTTTTTCAATTCACAGGTCACTTTCCTACTGAAACAGAATATTGAAAGAGAATTAACATTTTCAGGGGTTGTTTTATTTATAGCTCTGTGGATATTTGATACCTTGTTTCTTTGTGGACATGTGATACCTTTTTTTGGTTGTTTTGTGTTGTAGTGTACATAACTGATCTTGGAATTTAGCTTTTTAGTTAGTTGAATTTTTTCTAGTTTTGGAGTTAATGAATACTTTATAGAATTATCTATAAACTAAATAAATTAAGAAATAAAAACTAACAACCAGTGCCCTATATATATATATATATATATATATATATATATATATGAGAGGACATTGAAAAGTTGTGAGCTGGCTTATTTCCAAAAATTTAACTAAACATTAGAAATTATTTTGGAATTCTTTCTTGGTTGGTCTAAGAACTTTTCAGCACTCCTTATAGAATATGGTTTCATATAATGGATAAATAGAAATGTAATTTTCCGCACAATAGATTTCTAAATAAGAAAAGTGAATTGCTGTGTCAACATGAAAACAGTCTGTATTTTAAATATCATGTAATAATGATAACTTAATTTCATGTATTAAAAATCCATAGTAAAATTGTTTCTACTAGTTGGTCAATCTTAAAATTGTTTAATAAAGGTTTAAATTTGGAAAAGTATTTAACAATTTATTTGTAAATAGCTTTACATATTGTGTGGAACTCAAGTTATAAAAATGTATGAGATAATTTTCATTTATGTTTTTTAGTATTCACTATATAAAATAAACAAATCTATTTTAATATAAAAATTGAGAAAAAAAGTAATGACAGTACATTTAGCTTTGATAATCTACTCATAATGCTATTCATTTAGGAGTGACAATATATTTAGTTGTCACACTCTATAAAAATAAGAATGTGACAGTTTTATCATATAATTTGGGTGTCTTAAAATACCAAATGAAAAACTCAGATACTAATTTTTAAATACTCTAAGATTTCAGCATAATCTCAAATGTAATCAAGTTTAAATATCTTATATTTATAAGAATCCTTCTTTAATAAATAAAAATGACTTTAAAAAATATAATTTTAGTAAAATTATTTTGAAGTTTATTATTATTTTATTAGGAGTTTTAATCTGTCTTTGTTGCTTTTTATTGTAACACACTGTCAATATACTCTTCAACTACTACAGCAAATAATGCAAAATTGAAAATAAGTAGATAGCTTTCAGTGAAATTTGAACTCATATCTTACACCTTTTCAGTTCATATTTCATAGACTTAATGCTTCTATGACCAAAATAGCTAAGTGGAACAAAATCTGTAGTTATTCTGTTTTCTTTTTGCAATAGCAATAGTTTTTATTTTTTTAAATTTTAGATTAATTCTTTTCCTTATTAAGATATGCAAGAGGGGATGTCAGACCTGACTTTAGTTTTAATTTCATGCTATTTGCAAAGAGTATACCAACCCAGATTATCAAGATAAAAAGCAATGATGATGATATGACATAAAGCTAGTAAAATTACTACTAATAAAAAATACTTTAAAATAATTTAAAACTAGTAAATTACTACTAATAAAAAAAAATACTCAATCTGAAATTCACAAAAATATTTTCAAATCATTTTTCTTTTTTCAAATACCATGTATTTTATGCATACGAAGTCCCTTGATAAAATATTTTGTTGCTAAGTTGAAGAAAGAAATGTAGATATTGATTCCTCTTTCAAAATGTTAACTAAGTAAAAAAAATTGTTTATATAAAATGTAATTTGTAAAAAGTTTCTTAATTTCTTATATTATTTAATTTATTCATATGCAAGAATAAACATAAGCTCTTCCTACTTAAGGATTTTTTATGTTTTCAGTTTAAAAATATTTCTATTTGGTCATTTATGATTAATTGATTAGTGATAAGTTATCTTTAAGCATTTCTAGATCTTTTTTACAGCTTTTGACAGTCCCAAGAACAGTTAACTACACTTCAACAATTAACCTTATTTGAAAACTGCTCTAAATTTAAATTTTCTTTCAGAGTTTGCTTTTTTTCTTTAAGCCACAATTATATATATATATATATATATATATATATATATATATATATATATGCTAATGTCTTCTTTTTTATTTAAGGTGTGCTAAAGAGTATTGTTGCTGTAGTTTTTGTGAACTAAAATGTAATTTTCTATTCTACATAATAATAGTAAAGTTTTAGTTAAGCCTACCCTCACAAGTATACAATAAATTTGCAAAGTGAATGTAATAGCTTTTTTGTATTACTAGTAAAATGTGAAAACTTATTGATTAAATTATTAAAAAAGAAATCAACAATCATACTGTATAAAATACTTTTTATAATAATGTATTTAATTACAATTAGAATCAAGTTTATGCTTACAATGGAACACTATGTGAGATATAAAATATATTGCATCTTTAGCATGTTATTTCTGGGAGTTTTAAAATGCTTTTAATTTCGTTTTGTAGTTGCTAACTAAAGAAATTGCTTTTTTTTTTTAAAAAAAACTCCATTCCAAAATATCATGACCATGATAGAAGTATCAAACTTAATGATATATTCGTCTGTTTTACTGATTACTAACAAAAAAAGTTCAATGGATATATAACAATTCTAATTAAAAATTATATTGAACTGAAAAAATCCCTAAATAGTTAAACTATAATTTACATATATAATTATTTTCCAACATTTTTATTTTACTTGTATTTAAAATTTCATACTTTTTCATAGTGCATTCAACTTTTAATGAATTGTAACAGAGTTCTCTCCCTTACTCTAATAAGAAACTAATCCGGGTATTCTTTTTACATTTTGTATTCCATAGCAGCAGTTTAAAACACTTTAATAAATCAATTTTCTTGAAGCTTATTTTTATCGTATAGCAGCGCACACACACACACACACACATATATATAAATGAGAGGTCACCATTGGGTAGCAACAGTCTGTTTCAGTCTTGAACACATTTTTCAGATGGCCTGTCTAGTATATTTTAACTTATGGTAAAATTATATATCTTGAATATATTATTTTCTGTGACATATATGTAAGGTATTTGGTGTTTTCTATTTTAAGACTAAGTAAGTGATTCTGTATGCAATTTGAATTTGCTTAAAAAAAATTAACAGGATTTTTCTTTGAGGGAGAAAAAGTAATTCATAAAAAATCATGAGTTTGCAAGAAAATCATTATTTTGCAGTCATGTTAAACTTTGCCAAAAGAAAGTTATGCTTGGCATTATATGGTTCATTTAGATTTTGATGTGACAAAAATGATTATGCTGTTTACTAAAACTAGAATGGCATGTAAACTTTTGTAAAATTAGTTTTTACTGTGGTGTTCTGTCATTACTAATTTACATGAAAATCTATGCCTACTTTGTTATATTAAAAGGTGTGAAAATAACATTAGTAGTTTTTTAAAATTTATAATATATTTTAAATGAAGTTATAACATAAATGGAAATGTTTGCATCTATAGTAGGTTTAATTTTTTTTAAAGTTTCACTTGTAAAAGAAAAATAATTCATTGTATTGAGCTTAATTTTTCTCATAATCATTTACCAATTAACAAAACTTAGATCTTTATTATTGGTTGATGAGTTTTCTCATGTGATGATCAATTTATTAATGAACAGATAAGACCATTATGTTACAATCTGTGGCAAAATTCTGAAATAAGTTTATTAAAAAATTAGTCCTAAGGTAAATTGATTTAAAAGAAATTATTTTTATTAAACATTTTTGTATGATCATTTAGTTGGTTTAAATAAATTTGTCTGTTTGCTGAGCTCCTTGATCAAGACTTAAAATCTGTTTAAAGTACAAATAAGAATATATTTTCATTGTACTTACGTTTGTTCATATTTTAATATCCTAAATTTGTTATCCTTTAACAACTTAT